>JAPPVO010002654.1:0-22207 GCA_030407325.1 Camellia japonica | reverse complement strand
TTATCAGAAACAACATCATCTGTCGCTATATGGTCCCAAACGAAATAATTTCAGACAATGGTTCCCACTTCAAGAAGGAGGTGATTGATTTGTTGGAGAAATACAACGTGGCTTTTCATAAGTCGTCTACCTATCGGCCGCAAACCAACGGAGCGGTTGAGGCCGCCAACAAGAATATCAAACGCATACTACAGAAGATGGTGGAAACCTACCGGGACTGGCCAGATAAGTTGCCCTTTGCTTTGTGGGGCTACCGGACTTCAATCAGAACTTCTACCGGGGCGACTCCGTACTCATTGGTTTATGGAATGGAGGCCGTTTTACCCATCGAGATTGAAGTTCCGTCATTAAGAGTATTGGCCGAGTGTCAAATAGCCGAGGCAGACTGGCAACAAAGCAGATTTGAAGAACTCATGCTTTTTGATGAAAGAAGGTTGAAAGCACTGTACCATGTCCAAAGTTATCAACGTAGAATCGCCCGGGCTTTTAACAAGAAGGTTAAGTCCAGGAATTTGAAGGAAGGAGATTTGGTGCTCAAAGACAACCGAGCTCCCATCCATGACCCAAGGGGCTAGTTCAGACCCAATTGGACTGGTCCCTACATCATCAAGTCAATCTGGTCTGGTGGAGCTGTGGTTCTGATGGATCTAGATGGCTTAGATTTTCCCAACCGACAAGTTGAAGAAAATACTACCCCTGAGAGGCTCGCTAGGCCGAAAACCCGAAAGGGCGACCTAGGCAAAATTCAGAGCAAAGAAAATTTGAAATTATAAAAACTGAGCTCGCAAGGTTGAAAACCCGCAAAGGGCGCCTTGGCAAAAGTTAGAGCGCAAAAGGAGAGTAAAAATACCCGAGCGAACCCAAGCCTGAACTACGTAAGCTTGATTCCCGTCTTTGGGATACGTAGGCAGCTTCGTCTTGAAGTTCAGCCATAAACTTTTCCCCGATCAACTTTGTCCATGTTGATCATCTCAGTCATCTCTATTCATCAGCATTTGCCGTGATCTCCGGTACAGTGTTATTCAAACTAGGGGCAACTTTCCGTTGCAATGAAGTGCTGCGGTACCATTCAAACTAGGGGCAACTTTCCAGTTGCTAGGATCCAGGGTTGTGCATCTCAGTGACAGATCTCAGGCGTGTCCAGTTCTGATCCATATCGAAAATAGTTTTGAAAAGTTTTAATAAAAGTTGACTTTGCTCAAAATTAATCTTTTTACAACTAAGACCATTTTTGGACCAAAGCGGAGAATTTTCAGTACCACAACCTTCAATTTCATTGATTTCAAACAGAGTTCTCTTGCTCTTGCATACAATTGAAGTTGCTTTTTATTACACTCAGGAAGAAAACTTGAAAGTACTAGTAAAGCAATAAATCCGGGGCATAGTCAAGTCAGGTGTCCCCGCGCCCCCTACCAGAGCTAGTTGAAGCCTCTGATGCCAACCTAGGCCCAACCTGCCTTCTCTCGTTGAGCCAATCCCAGCACTCGTCAGACAAAGTGCAACTAAAAGTGGGAGCAGGAGCCAGAAGTTCTCTAATTCTCCACGCTGCGGCCTGCCGAGCCAGCGTGTGCGCCTCGAACTGGAAATGTAGCCGGATATCTATCCCCTCTGGTGGGCAAGTCTGATCACGGCCAAGCTGGCGCAGAATACGAAATGGAAATAGAACACATAGTGAGTCAAGCCGATCAGTCGAATCCTGACCTGCCGGGACATGCTGTAGCTCATCGCCGGGAGATTGAGCCAAGGGCAGCGCCAAGCAATGCGTTCGGCTGACAAATTACACATCCATTCAAACCACCAGCCTCATCAGGGGCATGACTAGGCGTTGCCGAAAGAAGTAGCCGCGAGCTGAGTAAGCAGGGCAAGAGTCTACAACTTGCATTTGTCCATTAACCATATCTGGGGAGGGATGAAAAATGAGAGAATAAAGAATAGAGAGACGTGCGATGAGAAAAAAGTAAGATGAGGGTTTTGTGAGAAAATCGAGCCCGAGGGCCGAGTGATGTGAGCAAATACATATGAGAGCTTGGGTGGGAAACATTACCTGCAGCAGTAGTGGACTCCCTGCAAACCTGGTTGTCTCCCCACTGTAGAAAGTATCCAGGCCCATCAGTGTTTCTGCCAAGGTCATGGCGACGCAACTTCTTCCTTCTTTCAAGCCTTGGGCCACCTCAATTAGACGGACGTCGGATCCTCCGAAGCTGGAGGCAAACAGAAAATGAGATAGCATGCACAAGCAGAGGGCATGCTGTCGGAAGCCTTGCCAATGATGGTCGCTACGGTCACCGGCATCAGAGAATCGGTAAACCAGGCTCGGGATATCCAACATTCCGTTACCAATCAGGGAATCGAGCATCATGCGCGTTGAGTCCGCACATCCGCCCTAAGCCTGGGCATAGCCAAAATTGAGCTGGGGCAAGATTCCTCGCCTCGCTCGGATTCCATCAAGGCTTGAAAATCTTCAAAAGTAGGACATACCTCTTGTCCGCCGAAGCTAAAAACGTGTGTCACCGGGTTCCAAAACCTTGCCGCGGCATGGAGGAAAGGAAGATGTAGCGGAGTCCGGCGCAGCGTGAATAGTGCATTCAAGCCAAAACCCTGGAAATTCAACTTCTCCGAGCCATTTAAAGGAGGAAATCCAAGATGTGAGATTTTCTGCGAGAAAATGCCTCCATTTTGTGAGAAACGGTGATGAAGTGAATAAGTTCCAAGGCTGGGGCTTTTATAGGAGGGTGAAACACTATTCAAGGACACTTGTCAAAATTCTGGAGTTGCGGGGGAAGTGGCCGGCCGGCCATCTATCCTAGTAGGCCGGCCACTCTCTAATCTCTAGCTACAAAATGCTTTCGGCCATGCATTGGTCCTGTTCTGCCCTCCGAAGGAAGTTTGAAGCATTTCTAGCATCGGGAATGTCGAAGGCCTCCATTTCTATCAGTTTTGGATGCGTTCCATCATCCAGATTGTTCGTCCGAAGCACGCTTTGTTGTATTTTTGCTTATCGAGTTGTTGTTTTGTTTATCGAGTTGTAAGTTTTGTCGAGCTGTCGCGTTTTTGTGTTTTGATTGTTACTCTTGGTTACGCGATTTTGTTGAGTCTTCTTTATCGAGTCGTAAACATTGTTGTATTTTGCTTATCGAGTTGTAAACTTACTAAGATTCTGTTATTTCTTAGTGAGTCGAGTTGTTGATTGTTGCGTCGGTTCATTACCTGACCTGGTAAATACATAGCACATTTCCATTCGATTCCATTTTTGTGCAAAATGATGCGATGCGATGCGATGCTAAGAATTTCAAATACAAACATCTTTTCAAAAGCTGTTTCATTCCATCATGTTTTACAACAAATAAAGGTACAAGTTTTACAGAAAATAAAACTGCCTAACAATGTGCAAAGTGCTACAAACTACTAGCTAAAAAGTAAAATAAAGCAGGAAATAACATCAGTATCTCTCGGGAACGGGAAGGAGGAGGCTCTCTCATCCTCTTCTGTGGGATAACCTCTGCACCATCATCACCATCCGGATCAGAGCTGTCATCCTCCGGATCTCCCTCGGCCTCGCCTCCGCTCCCGAAAAGACCGGAGACCAGGAGATGTCTCTGACTCACGGTCTGCAACCTCCTCCCCTCATCCTCGACAATGGGTGCCCTGCGTCTGCGAGATGGCCCCGCTCCTCGAGCTCCTCGGTAAGGCCTGGATGGCCCAGCCCTCGAGTCCCCGTACCTCGAACATGCCCAGCACCTCGACCTCTCTGAGAAGGCCCGGGTGGCCTGGCCTGCGATGGAGCACATACGGACGGGAGCATCTGAAAATGGAAAGTGCAATACATTAGTTCAAAAATGAAAAGCAGGTGCGAGTACAATATGTGAGTGGGGTCTGTGTCAGATGTGCTCTACGCAGACTATGAATACAGCAGAATGTTCAAAAACCAATGTTATGAGAAATATGCTAACTGCAGAAAAACTAGACAATACCTGCACGCCCATGAGGGCTAGATGTCCCTCCTCCGTAGGATCATGCCCTCGAATGTGGCCAGCATCCCAAGCAGCTCGTCCGTGTACTCAACTGGAGGCTGCAAATACAAATGCAAAACTATCAATAAGGGAATGAACGTTCAAATATCTGACTGATGAATCAAAGCTGAAAAACAATACCGGGGGTGAGTCAGGGTCTCTGACATATCTGTGGTCTAAAGAGGAGGCTCTAGCGGGACCTGGTAAGGAGTCCCGAACCGCCAACTCGTCAGCTCGGTCGGCATGTCTGGCCACCCAGCATGAGGATGAAGAGACGGAGGGATCGGACAGGAATAAAACTACCTCTACCCCTAGATGCACCAGCCCTGCTAGAAGAGAGGGAATGTCTGCAGCACGGGCGCGACTCGAAGATGGTGCGCCAGTGGGCCTCAGTGGCGGAGCCCGTACTCCCGTCAAGGGGCATCAGATATATACGGCGATAGGTGGTGTAATCCCCTCTATGAGATATAACAAAGCGTCGGTGCCCTGCATAGCACTGATGACCTCCTGGGAAGAGAGTCTATCGGCAGTCCGCATGGTGGCTGGAGGTACAGCGGGAGGTCCTGAGAATCATACCCCATATCTGACGCTGGAAGCGTTCCCCTAGGAACCAAGCCCTGCCAACTGGTCCCTCGAGCAGGAACCTATACTGGGAACCACTCGACCCTCCGGGGTACTGATTTTGCAGATCATCGCCAAAGACTGCCCAGGGCTGCCAAGTAATCTGCAGATAGCCAGTGCATAAATCAATCAGAAATCAGGAATGTACAAAGCATATCAAAGATGAAAATGAAAGGAACTGAGAGTTCTGAAATACCTCTGTCGTCCTCACAGTATCAAAATACTGTCGTAGGGAAAAGAGAGTCTCCCGAGGCCTCGATAGGTGCTCGCCCTCAAACATCAAGGAAAACGGAGTCATAAGGATCCCTGCCACCTCCATCTTCGGGGCTAAGGTGGGACAGTATACATACACTCACAGCTGAGAAAAGCAGTGCGGAATGTGAATACAAAGTGCTAAAGCCAAAATACAGAATGCAAAGTGCGCCGTGTGTGCAATGAACAAGTAATGAGGAGCAAAATGTAAATCAAGAGGGCAGAATGCAACCTCCCAGGCTCTCCAGTAGCCGCCGAGTAAGTCCCCCCGTCCACGAGAGACTGCACTCATATAACAATAAAGGGGTAGCCAGGGCAGCGCCGCCCCAATCATACTGATTGACCTGTGATAGGTCCACTAGGGCACTCAAGAGATACAGCCCCACAATGTTCCCCTATCAGCAAACAAAGTAGTACCGAAGAGAACATGAGGAAACCGCCGGGGTGTACTGCTCAATCTCCTCGGGAGACTCAGGCTCCATCTCTGGCCTCCGGAAGTGGGAAGAGAACCAAGTATACCGGACTCTCCCGGAAGCTCTGTCTACAGGTGGGCGAGCCCCCAATAGATGAATCCAAGCAGCCTCCCACTCACCCATATCCTCGTCGTAGGGAATGGGTCCACCGCCTACGTCTAGGCCGGTGAGTACAACAAAGTCCAATGGGGTCATGGTCATATCCCCGGTGGCAGAAAAATGGAAGGAATTGGTGGTGTCCCACCATCTCTCCGCCAGAGCAGCAAACAATGTCCTACTGATATGACAGTGTGATAACCCCCTGCAGAATGGTCCGAATCCTGCAAAGTCAACCAAGTCCGGACAGCTTCCGGAAGCTCAGCATACCACTCCCTCGTGGCAGTGGAGCCGTAACCTCGCACGGTGCGAGAGCCAGCCTGCATTTAGAATGAATGCATGTATCAGCAATGAAGTGAATGAGCTGTCAGCAAATGAAGCGAATGAGCTGTGTGCAAATAAAAATCAGTGGGCTGCGTGTTCACTAAATCTGGGCTGCGTGTTCAGTAAATTTGGTATTTGGGCTGCGTGTTCAAATTTCAGAAAAATCTGTGGGCTGCGTGTTCAAATTTCAGAAAAATCTTGTTTAGTGCATGTGGGACAACCCACTATCCCATTTTCTGATCCATTCATGCACAAGATGCAAAACTTAGCCTCCATTGCCTAATGCTTGATCCATTGAAGGTAATGCTCCATTTTAGTACTCCGTTAGCTCCATTAGTGCTCCATTATGTTCATTAATGCTCCATTCTTGTCTTCCACTATTTCTCCACTTGCATTGCCTATATAAATACATCAGATTGTTGAAAGGAGGAAGATGATAGATTGATTGGGAGAAAAAGCTAGAGATAAAGAAAGAGAGAGTTTAAGCTTTGAATTCAAAAGTTGGTCAAAATTGAATGTTAGTTGTGAACTTTCATTTTCTCAAACTATACATTATATCTTATCTTCTATTACAAAAACATCCAAGTCATGTCATTGTATTCAAATTCTAGAGCTTTGATCAAAGAGATAGTGATTGTTGTTGAAAGAGAGAAAGTCAGGGGCTTCACCAATTTTCCCACATATAGTGTTATACAATTCAAACCACCATTATAGCTAAAATTCCAAGTTTTCGAATTGAGGATTGAGAACATAATCTACTACCTTGAGGGTGACCAAAAGAAAGTTTGGAAATCAAAAAGTTTATTATTTCTTTGAAAGGTGAATTTTCATTTTCTTACCTTTTATTACATTTTCTTTCTTATATTAATTTTCTCACTTTAATTTCATATTATAAATTTGTTGTAATCTAACTAGAAATAATTAGTTGAGCCACCTACATATTCCCCGTTTGTTCTTTTCTTGGTGTTGCAACAAAATAGATTTTGCTAGGCCTAGTTGGCCAATCGGCTAACTTCTTTTGGACAGAACAAAGCAGTCTTCTGACATTGAGCATCATGGTTTCCAGCGAACCCCGAGGCATACATAGCTACTATTTTTCTTTTAATTTGAGATATTTTTGAGGTTTTTATTTTGTGGTAATATTTTCTTCCTCTTCCCCCATTTTTTTAGATATGTATTTATTCAAGTGTTGTAATAATTCCCCACCACACTTCTTTCTATCTCATTCTTTTACTTTCTTTTCTTCTTTGTAAATATACATCATATTTTGCTTTTTCATCATATCCATGCTTTGCATCCATGTTTCATGCATCTTGATTCGGCTAAATTTGCATTTATGGATTTAATCAATTCTTATGTGATTATGTGCGCTACCTCATGTTCTTGAGATGATTCACATGTCATATATTAGAAGTTGAATCTTTAGTTGCATTTCATGAGTAATTACATTAGAATTGTGTATATAAGATCATGGATATTTTGCTAACTTTGTTTTGTAGCTATTTGCGGGACGTCGATAAATATGTAAGTGTTTATGCTTTAGCATTCCGCTTTTGTGTGTTTTTCTTACTATGTTTAGCATCCTACCATGTGGCTATTTACTTATATGATATATCTCTATGAATGTTAGTGGATAGAGGTTGTGTCGCTTAAATTGGAATGATGTTAATTTTCATGTTTGTAAACTCAATTTCTTTGAGTTTACATCTTCAAAACTCTTTTGAAACACATGAAATCAAATTGTTACAATATGAATGACATAGTGTATACTTGTTTACTTCACATAGTAATTTTTAGGATTATTAATAATTGGAATATGAACATATAAAGTAAATAAAATTCATATCATGGTTTAGTAAAGGCCGATCTTTGATCGAGTGAGCGGAGGTGCTCAATTAAAGACCTTTCCCCCTTATACCTAAGGTTCCGAGCCAAGACATCTTTGGTTACGACGAACAGTGGCCTTGGCATGAGTCACGGGTTTCCTAAATTTTCCAAAATATTAGGTGGTAACTGTGAGATCTGATGACAATGTCCATTTCTGGTAAATGTTTTGCAATAAAATAAATTTTCTATAAAAGTTACCAAATCTGGACTCTCATCTATGTTTCACATTGCACTCGTGAGACTAGATCGAAGACATCGAGGGTTTGAACTGTTTACCGAGCTCGGGTGCCCCCCGGGCAAGTTACAGTTTCTGGCGACTCTATTGGGGATATCAAGAAACCTTAACTCAAACTCCATGATATAATTTTTATTTTCATTTATATGTTCATTACATTTCATGCATTGGTGCACATAAAGTCCCTGTGTTGCCCAAGTGCTGGTGGGAGCACAGATAAGCTTTTTGTGACACTATACCCCTCTCCGCGTTACTTTTGAGACCTTGCGTTAATACTTTTTAAGATTTGTCAAAAAGATAAGGTTATCGGACTTAGAAGAGAGGCCATATTGATTCTTCCAACTTCCTGGGATGTTAACTGGTTATTAACTAAAGGACTCTTTGGTGACATCACCTTGACTTCAACCCCTAGAGTAGAGCTGACCCTGCACATATAGTGAGTTATAGCACCTTCCCAACTTAGGACAAGATGCTATCCCATTCTTACGATGTATGATGCCGCTTGTTTGAATAGTGAAACTCTAGATCATTTCAAAGGTAGGACAAGGTAATTCTACCCCCCCATAGGGGTGTTTGTTCTCTTTCCTGCTATGTGCAATATATAGGAGCTATATAGGGATTCTCAACTGAGTGGTTTAGGCATTTCAGTTTGTGGAGTTGAGTTCAGTTTTTCAGCATGATTTAGTAATAATTGATTGAGTAGAAACGCTGCTAAAATTTTGATTGGGGGTCCCATTTTTGTTTCTACTAGATAGTTGTAGCATTATAGCTTCAAAGTGGTCCAATATCTCCCAAGTTCTATAAGATTCGCATTAGTAGACTATTCAAAGTACCCTTCTTTCACTAACCATATCATCCCTACTCAATTCACCAGAACCAGTGATGGCGCAAGTTCCAGAAAATATAGTAAACATGTTTTTGGCTCTTCAACGAAGCATGGATGCCATGCCAATACGGTTGCCACCCACAGTGATGCTCTTGCTGAATTGCAAAGCCCATCTGGGCCGTCCACCACTCAACCACCTCCAGTGACTCATCCAGTTCCAAATCTACCTCCACCAGCTAAAGAACTTCATGAACTCAACTTGCAAAAAGATGATCTTAGTGTCCCTACATATCTAGTGGGAGGACATTCTACCCTTGACATCCCTGAATTTGACCCTATTATGCTGAAGATAACCAAATTGGAAAAATGTTTAAAAAGTCATAAGGGATCAATGTTGTTCCAGGCATCGAAGATGGATATATACAGAAATAGCGTAAGATTACCCAAACGATTCAAAACGCCACATATAGACAGATTCGATGGATCTGGTGATCTAATGGTGCATATTCGCCTATTTTTTGATGTCTTGAAGCTTATGGGTTTGACCCGTCCTCAAAAGCTATCTCTATTCAGGCGAACTCTGTCAGGAGTGTTTGCTATCTGGTATGCCAAGCTGGAGGACTCAGTAAAAAAGTTTGGAAGGAATTAACTGAGGCTTTCATCATCTAATATTCTTACAACACCCAAATTGAGGTAACCACCCAGGATTTGTAGGCAATTCACCAAGAGCCCAAGGGTAAAAGCAACTATGATGGCAAACAAGCCTCTGGAGAAAGATCAAGTCCGTATGGTTGTTAGAAATCTACATGGAAGGTTATTGCAGAAAATGATAGTTTTTCCACTATTCAACTTCAAGGGCCTCCATGAAATTGGGTTCAAATCAAGGATGCAATCAGACAGGGGATCCTTGTGGAAGGTAATGATCTTATGAGGAAAAATGTTGTTCGCAGTTCCAATGCTACTACCAGCAGTAACATAGCTGCGAAACTCTCAGAAGTAAACACTGTCACCACTTCCACCAAAAACCCTTTTGCTAATAATAGTCAAAAACCAACCACTTCAACCTGACCCCAAGCTCGAAATTTCCATCCTCTTCACATGGATCTATCTCTAGCCTTGAAACTTCTGCTAGAAAAAGGACAACTAGAGCTTTTAGATCCTCGACCCCTCCTAAGTCCTCTTCCACCATAACATAACCCCATCAAATATTGTGCTTACAACCAACAAGACGGTCATGATACAATCCGTTGCATCCGCCTCCGTCATAAGATTCAAGATCTTATTGACATTGAGATCATAGCTTCACTAAAAAGACCCCATGCCACCACTAACCCATCGTCAACTTATGACCGTGCACTACGACCTCCTAATCTCAACCTAATCCATACTCTGCCGTCCACCTACAATACTAGGGCCTATTTTTTTTTTTTCCAGAGGTATAATGGATGGGATTGATAGTTAGAGGATTAATAGTGAGGGGATTGTTAGTGAGGGGATTGATAGAGAGGGGATTCAGTAAAATTGTGTTTGTTTTGATGATAGTTTTTAGTGTGAGGTTTGTTAAATTATTACCCTATAAAAGAAATATAAAATATTAAAACAAATAAAATTATGATATTTACTTAACAAAAAATACAAAAACATTAAACATTAATGTTCAAAAAAAAAAAAAAAAAAAAAAAGCCCAACATGTAAAAGTTTAAAAAAAATAAATAAAAAAATACTAAGCTGGAGGACTAACTTTTAATACCAACTCTCTCATCTCCATCTCAATCCCATCTCCATGGTCCATCCTAATCCAGACGCCTATCTCAATACCCTCTCTATCTCCCAAAACAAACACAACATTAGTGGGTCCCACCTCTATCTCAATTCCAATCCCTCCTCTATCTCCCAAAACAAATGGGGCCTGGTGTATACATCACTCCATCCCATTTAACCAAGCCTGAGGTGTTCATCCCAGAAGGTACTAACTTGTGCATGATGGATGTATCTAAACCCCAATCATCTCAAACTACAAAAAGTGAACTCCAAAATAGCCCAATTCAAGTCCAGCCCACTCATAAGGGCCCAGCCCAATTCGATTCAGATACACCAAGGGCACCAGTGGCTGAACCCACTACTTCTGAGATATTGAGCATGATTGAAGATCTTTAGAGAATTGTGGCAGATTTAACCTTTGAGATCTTGGCTCCATCATCGACCACATCACATACTAGAAATTGCACATCAAAAAGCTCTCCAATCTTGGGGCGAGCTAAAATTGGAATGGGCCAACCCGAAGCTATCTCAAGCCTGGGTGATATCATGTCAACAACAAATGGGCCATGCTCAGATATAGCCACCTAATCCCTTGACAAATCTGAAGCAAGTAACAAGAATGAGATTGGGGAAAGTATTGATCCTTGTGCACATTTTCAATGGTTTATTGAGACTTTAAAGTTCAAAGGCCTATGTAGACATCCCATTTTTGACCGTCCGCAAGACTCAGATGCTTGGTTCAATGCACTCCATGATGAAACTTGAATTGTGAATTTGCAGCGATTCAGAATCAGTCAAGCTTCCAAAATACCCTCACATCTTCCACATTTACCTTGTTTGAACCTTTGGGTTTCATTTTTGGACCATTTCTCACCCTGAGTTGAGTTTGAACCCAAAAAACAAGGGAGGCCATCAAGGCCCAGTCGTGCATTGGTGAGGGCCGGCCGTGGCTATGAATGGTCGGCCGGCCTTCGACGGCGATAAACACTGTTCTGGGCAAAAGGCCGCCAGCTGTCCATTTTTGAAGATATTTATCACCTTTTCAGCTCAAATTCTATAAAATCGAAGCTCTGGGATTGTTTTGAGGGTTGAAAAAATATCAAGAAGAGATGTATACACTTTGAAACCCCTTCACCCCTCCTTCTTCCATTACAAGTTATCTTTGAGCTAACCTAGCTTGCTTACACCACCACTACACACCATATACAACCTTGTCTTACCACCCTAAAGCCTTGGTTAATCTTGAGGAAGTGTAATTCAAGCTTTAGATTGCATTGAAGCCAAGTTTGAAACTTTAAGAACAAGCTTGCTTCTTGGAAGGTATAAGCTTGCTCTCTTTTTTCTTGCTTTCATTTTTATCCTTTTCTTCATCATTCTTGCTATTTTGGTTGGTTTTGAGTTTCTTTGAAGTGTTGGAGTTGGGTTTGAATGGTTACCAAAAGGGTAGAGAGAGTTTGCTCTTTTTACACCTTTATTCATAACTCAAACTCTTCTCCTTTTCACTCTTTTTCTTTGGTATTCATACTGATTTTCAGAGGTTTGAAAAAGCTGAACACCATGTTTTGAATCTTCAAAAATGGAGGGGTTAGCCACCCCTCCTCACCCTTGTTTACTAGCTTTAATGCTCATCTTTGTTGTCTAGTTTTTTAACCCCTTTTCATGCATGTTTCACCTCTGATTTACATGTATTTAGGATTGTTTTGAGATTGTCTAAGCTTTTCCAATTGGTTCATGCCTTGTTAGATACACTTGAGGTCTCATAGTTGGCATACTTGTTGTTTAATATGCTTTCTTGGTTCATTTTACATGCTTTGGGGCCTAAATTTGCTAATCAATCAATCAATCAATCAATCCATATCGTCCATTCATGAGAATGGTTTCAACCAATTAAGGTTGCTTAATGCATCTAAGGGAGACCTACACTTAATGGCTTAATCTCTTCGGAGATTCATCGTCAACGGTGTAGTCTCCTTCTCATGTTTTGGGAGGATCTCTTGTTTGACATCACTTGTTGTTTAGAGGACTTTAACATCACATTTGAACAAATGGATTAATGAATGGCAAGGCCTAAAACAATTGGTTTAAAATTTGGATGAACACACCTAAGAAAAATGGTTTAAATAGCTTGAACTTGGCCAGACTTTATGCCAAGTTCATTGTGTCAAGGGTCATCAAGCATCAATTCATGGTGTTTTTGATGTCCTTGAAGCGTCTCAACTTCCTTTTTTGAGTTCATTCCATGACAAAAAGAGAGGGGTGGTCCATTTGCATTACATTTATTGAATTTTGTCCAAAATTGAATTCGAGATCATCAAGCGATCATATCGCTCATTGATGGTTTTGGAATCAATTCCAACCTTCTCTTAAGGTTTTCCTGTGACAGAGAAGGAATGAAGGACAAACAGAGCTTGAAAATGCTCTATCTGCATTGATTTCACCTCAGAGCACAAAAACAGAGTTTGTGCCAAATCAATGCCCGGCCGGCCCTCTGTGGGCCCGGCCGGCCATCAGTAATGCACTGTCGGCCCTTGGTGTGTGGCCAGCAGTGCAGTTTTGCAGAAACAGAGGCAGTGGCTGAAGGTGAAACAAAAATAGTCTGGGGCAGACAGAGCAGCTTTTAGGCGATGCACATGCAACCTCCATCCATCTTCCTTGATATCCATATCAAATGCGTTGTTATTTAATTATTTCGTTAGCATAGTGAATTGTGTTGTAATATTTAATTAGTCTAGTTAGTTGTAGCTAATTAGTTGATGTTGTAATATTTAATTAGCTTACCCTAGTTAATTTATTAATTAGCTTAGATAGTTAGTTAATTACTTATTTCAAGTGTTGTAATAATTAGTTTAATTATTTTAATTAGCCTAGCATAGCTTAATTAGGTAGTTAGCTTTATTCATTCGGACCCTCCTTCGTGAAGGCGTAATGTTGTAATAAGTGTGCGTGCGTGTGTGTATGTCTTCCAACCCCACGTCTTTCTCCCTTTTATTTACTCGCTTTTGATGGTTAGATTAGGGACATGTTTTAATTATCATACCTTATGTTTGCATCCATTCATTCGTATTGCATATACCGGGGCTTGGCACATCATTCAAACTGTATTGCCATTTCAATATCTTATTTGAATACGTGTTTAATCGCATGTTGTTCAAATTGCTTCATATGTCGTATTAGTAGCCGAGCCTATTAATTGCATATTGTATGTGTCGCATTAGGCATCTTAACATAGTTAGGATCATGCATCTTTCTAACTAGTTTCTGTTTTGGCTTGGAGTACTCGGTGAGTTTTTACGCTTTAGCATACTTGCACAAGTGTGAATGTTGCCATGTTTCGCATGTTTGCCACGAGGCTATGTGCTTAAATGCTAAACTGCATGAATGCCTGTGCTGGTTGTTTGAATTGGAACGATTCAACGAATGTAAGTTTTAAGCCCACTTTGTTGAGTGGCAAATCATGTTTTAAGCCCACTATGTTTGGTGGCAAATCTGCAATCTTTAAGCCCACTTGAGGTGGCAAATTCAAATCATTTTCACAAACAAACATGAATTGAATTATTCCAAGTCTTGCAAACTAGTCTATACTTGATTGTGCGCATCACACAATAAAGCTAGCTTAATAACCGGGACAAGAGCACATAATGTACATAAAAATCATATCATGATTAGTAGAGGCCGATCTTTGATTGGGCGAGCGGGGGTACTCAATTCATGACCTTCCCCTCTCGTACCTAAGTTCTCGAGCCGAGGCAACTTTGGTGATGATGGACACATGGCCTTCGGCACGAGTCAGGGTTTCGTAAATTTCTCCAAAATAAAAAAATATTTAAGTGGCGACTCTGTATTTGGCAAAGCAGTCCAATTTTGGCATTATTTGATTTAAAATCGATTTTTCAAAAAGATTTGCCGGATTTGGATCTTTGGTGTTTATCTGTTTCACATTGCACTTGTGAGATTAGATTCAGAACCACGGGAGTCCGAACTGTAGGGCTTCATTTCAAACCTTCCGAAAGGGGGCGCGAAAAAGCCAAACTGCAGTTTTTGGTGACTCTGCTGGGGATTTAGAGAACTTGACTCGAACTCATGATATGAAATTTTATCTACACTTATGTGTTTCTTTGCATTTGCTTTTGCATTGGTGCGTCTAAGTCACATTGTTTGCCATCCGCTATTCTTGAATAGTTTGCTGGAGGCTTGCTTGGAAAAGCTTGCCAAAAGGCTGACCAGTTGCGGGCTCTGCCACGATGGGAACACAACCCTTAGATCTGGACTACCGCTGTATCGTTTGATCCTCTTTTCACTTCTCAGTGTTAGATGTGAGAGGTATATTAGGTAGTCTTGGTGAGGTATCCCTTTTGAGCAATCGACCTAGTTGCATATCGGAAGCCATAGAGACTGTTCTAAACTAGGACAGGATGCTTACCCAAATGCAGGACTGTGTGAAACCACTTGTTATGCATAGTGAACCCTAGTTCCTGATGAAACTAGGACCGGGTAACCCTACCCCATCATAGGGGTGTTTTGGCTCTCACTTGACTGTTATGTGCTTTTGGAGTGAAACTCTACAAGAATGTATGTATCAGTTGCAAGTCTGGGTATTAGTTTTTGCGAGGCAGAATTCAGTATTGAGAATGGTTCTACGGCTTTGATTACATCATTGTACTAATTAGAATCTGAGCAGAGGTGCTGTACGGTTTCTAATTTTTGTTTTTCTTTTTGCTTTATTTCCTTTTGCAAGGTAGTTTTTCATCATTGCTTCGAATGATCCTGTTACCCCCCAAGCACTCTGGACCCAAGTCAGAAGGATTTGCAGATCTAAGGATCTTGTTAGGGGACAACCAGTGTTTGTTTCACTTCCACCGGTTACCAGACAAAGGAGGATCAGGCAGAATTCACCGATTCAGCAGTCACCTTTTACTTCACCTGTGCCCAGTCAGGCCCAGTCTTCTATTTCTACTCCAGAAAGAGAGTATCCGCCAGTTCTGATAGCTCAAAATCCTCTAGTCAACATGGAAGATATGCTTCGTTAGCTCCAGCAGACCATTGAGACTATGCAGCTAGATGCTGCCGGCCAAGCTGAGGTTACAGCCAGCCAGGTTGAGATCGCAGCCACCAAGTAGAAGTGATAGAAAGGCTTCAGCAACAGTAACCACAACCGGCAGTAGCCTCTACATCCCATGCACCAGCAAGAATTCCGGCACCCGGGGTCACAATCAATGTCCAAGAGAATATGGGCATCCCGGCAGATCCAATCCCACCTCAGACCTCCAAGGCACCAGTTTACCAAATGGAGGCGCCGTTTGAATTTGAGGTTGACCCCACTGCATTGAAGATCAACAAGCTAGAAAAGCTCTTCAAGCGGGCGCAGGGCGTGCATTCAATCCCTGACATTGAGGATGGATACATAGATTTGCTGGACAGATTTAAGATGCCACATATAGACCAGTTCAACGGCTCCGGGGATCCTATGGTCCATCTACGGTTATTCTCCGACATCTTACAACCAATGGGTCTTACTAGACTTCAGAAGCTGTCGCTTTTCGGCCGACCCTGTCGGGTATAGCGGCCATTTGGTATGCCAAGCTGGAAGACTCTATGAAGAGAAACTGGGAGAAAATGGCCGAGGCCTTCATCGCGCAGTACTCCTATAATACCCAGATCGAGGTCACTACTTGTGATCTTGAAGCAACCCGTCAAGAGCCGAAGGAGGGCTTCTCGGGCTTTGTGACTCGATGGAGGGCCAAGGCCTCTATGATGACTATCTGGCCATCTGAAAAGGACCAAATCAGAATGGTGGTTCGTAACTTGCAAGGGAGATTATTACAGAAGATGATAGTCTTGCCTTTGTTTACATTTGCTGAGCTCCATGAAATAGGGGTGCAAATTGAGGATGCGATGAAGCAGGGTCTGATAGACCATGAGAAGGAATAGCATAAGAGGCCTTTTACACGCAGCTCCAATGCAAACATGAGCGGTGGCACTTCTGTACGGCCTTCGGATGTGAGCATGGTCACCACCACACCCAAAACTGCCAACCCGTTCGCCAACACCTCCAACATAACTCCACAAACCTCAACCAGCCAGGCCTGATCTCAAAGGGTCTTTACCTCACTCCACATGCCTTTATCCAAAGCCTTAGGGGTCTTAATAAAAAATGGGGCATATTAAACCACTAGAGCCTCGCATTCTACCCGATCCTTTCCTCCCGAGACACAACCTGGCCAAATACTACACTTTTCACCAACAGCACGGTCATGATATTGATCAATGCTATAGACTGCGCCATGAGATTCAAGATCTCATTGACAACAAGGTGATAGTGCCTCCCCAAAAGCCAAACGTCACTACAAATCCTCTCCCACCACATAACCAAGTCCCTCCACCTCGGCATGTAAACCTCATCCACACACTGGCCGTCCTTTATGACCCTAGTATATACATCACCCTTTCCCACCTGCCTAAGTCGGTGTTGTTCATCCCTAACAGCACGGACTTGTGCATGATGAACATGTCCATGCTCCAACCCGAACCAGTGGTGGTGACAGTGGAAGATAAAGAGAGGTCAGCCTTGGTGGAGAATGCCAGTCCGTTGCCTGAGGACTCCGAGGATTTATCTAAGGGGATATACAACTCGAGCTGCTATATTGTGCCAATCAATCAAGCTAAGCCAGAAGTGGTGTTACCGGCTGGGATGGAGGTCAATGTAGTTTGAGAAGATGGGCCAGGTCAGGGATTAGATGATCTAGCCAACCTGGAGAAGGATATAGACAACTTGCAGTTCTTTGATGAGCAAGATCAATGGGACGTGCATATTGATTGGTTCGATCTAAATGGGTCGACAGACAATTCTAGATGGCTAAGTGATGAACCCGATATAGATGAGGGAGCTGGATCGAAGCTGGAAGAATAGAAAGCGAGAATCGCTGCAATGGCCGGAATGGCCGATGGAAAGGGTAAACTACCGAAAAACACTGGCGAAGAACAATTGGCTTAGGAACTAGGCATTGTTAGTACTGTACATATAGAACAAGATGCCACACTGGAGCGGTTTAGGCAAGAAATGGATGAAAACGATCGGAAAGCTGGAAAAGATCAACGCCCTGTGGGAATGTTTGTGATAATAGAATGATCCGAACGGAGTTGGATGAGTGCCTGTTGGCTGCTGAAGGGTCTGGTGGGATGACGATGACCTACACTTGGCCCATATCGATGAGGATTGGGGTGAAGACCTTCCCGACAACACTTGGTATGTGGAAGAGGTCAACCATATGACAAGAAGTGGCTGATACTTTAAACCACTGCATTTGGACCAACCCGAGGCATCTGGGAAGGATAAAGAAGTGGAGAAACAGAAAGAAAAATAGTTAGAGGAAGAGGCTGTACTGAAAAAATTGAAGAAGATTCAAGCTGACATATTTATATGGGGTTTGCTTTATGGCTTCGCAAGTGCACAGACAGGCTGTACTGTCGGCGATGGATAAAGCTAAGTTGTCCATTGACACCACCCCGGAACAATTAGTGGAATTAGTCTTTCTGGGAGGCACTGCACCAACTTTGACCTTTTCAGACAAGGAATTGCTGCCAGAAGGCGTCGCATACAACAAGCCTCTATACATATCCATAGAGTGTAGAGAAAAGTGGATACCAGTGATATTGGTCGACACCAGGTCAGTAATTAACGACTGTCCTTGTCGTATGACTTATGCTATTGGTCTAAAACCAGCCGATTTTGTGCCTATAGCCCAGGTGATCCAGGCGTACGACAATACAAGCAAAGAGGTGATGGGGATAGTGCAGAGTACAGGTCGGCCCAACTCAACAGGACATTAAGTTCCATGTCCTGGACGTTCTGGCTACTTTCAACCTACTACTTGGGCGATCCTGGCTACACTAAGTGAAAACTTTCTCTTCCATCCTCCACTAAACGCTGAAATACCCCCATGGAAAAGGAGTGGCAATAGTTTTGGGGAATTCATCTATACATCCTTTGCCAGAGATCACTACACCTGTGCTGGAAATTATGCATGGCGAAGAGGATGTTTTCCTCTCTGGATTTACCTTGGCTGAGGCCCAGGCAGTACAAACCATCCTGGCGTCGGATGAGGGCTTATATGTCAGTGCTCAATCGATCTACTTCATGAACAAACTCCAGCACATGCCTGGAATGGGATTAGGAAGAAGCAGCTGGAAGGGCATTATTGCATTGGCCAATGTGCCACATAACCCGCATGCCTTTGGTCTTGGCTATACGCCCACCAAAGAGGATTGGGAAAGAAAAGGGAAAGAGATGGCCAGCAGAGCCAGAGCTAAGCAGACCGGAAAGTACAACGAGCTTGTGCACCGACCAATCCGGGGAACCCTAAATGGTCATTTTGTTCAGGAAGGTAAAGACTTCCCATTCTGTGGTTTTCCCTAACCCTGGTTCAACTTTGAGAAGCAGTGGGTTCCTGGCTTTGAAATTTTCTTTGACTTGCAGCTGCAAGAAAGTGATATAGAGGAATAGGCTAGACTAACTGCCGAAGTTGCTAAGGGCGCAGAAAGTGATTCCAACAGCAATGAGCTTGAGATAGGCACAACACTGACATGTCTCCTTTTGGATCCTTCAATCTACTCAGAGAGCCTGAGGGGTGACCTGACCGTTTCCATGATCGGGGACCAACCGGGTGCGAACCCTTCTAGCAGCATCTTGAATGCATCTGACGCGCCATCCCTCATTTGGCAGCTGGAGGAGGGCTACCTGTCTAGCAATTCTGAGTCAGGTAGTGAACCAGAATCTGATTCCATGAAGTCTGTGGAGTCAGAATCAAATTCCGATTCTTCTAAGTCTAGGTTCGGTATTCCTGGGGTTGATAACCTGGATGCCAAGGTTTTGTCCAGGTCGTCATTTTCTTTTTCTTTTGAGTCAGTTGTAACTGAGGAATTGGATGAGCTGGACCTTTTGAATGAGAATGCCACTGCAGATTCTGAGTATTTCTCTATGCCTCCTGCTTATTGCATTGATCATGATTTTCAAAATTTTGATGAAAACGATGAGAAAGAAATTCCTCTGGTTTTGAAAAATTTGATTAATCGAGAGGAGGAGAGGTTTGCAAAACCCCTCGCTGATGAAATCATTGCTATTAATGTGGGTACTGAGAAGGATCCGCGTTTAGTCCAGATCGGGTCCACATTGTCATTGGAGGAGCGCGAGCGCTTAATCACTTTATTAAAAGATTTCAAAGATGTTTTCGCGTGGTCCTATGAAGACATGCCTCGAATTGATCTTGAGATTGTACAGCATCGGATCCCTTTTAACCCTGAGGCCCAACCCATCAAACAAAAGTTGCAGAGAATACGCTCGGATTGGGCTTTGAAGATTAAAGAAGAGGTCACCAAGGAGATAGATGAAGGGTTCTTGCTAGTATTTGAGTATCCAACTTGGTTGGCCAACATTGTTCCAGTGCCAAAGAAAGACGGCAGAATTAGGGTGTGTGTGGACTTCAAAGATCTAAACAAAGCCAGTCCGAAGGACAACTTTCCTCTACCGCACATCAATGAATTGGTGGACTTCACCGCAGGCCATGCGTTGCTCTCCTTCATGGATGGATTTTTCAGGTATAACCAGATTCTGATGGCACCCAAGGATAGAGAGAAAACTGCCTTCACTACACCGTGGGGAACCTACTGCTATCGGGTGATGCCATTTGGGCTGAAGAATGCCAGGGCTACCTATCAACGGGCTGCAACCACAATTCTGCATGATATGATCCCTAAAGAGGTCGAGGTGTACATGGACGACATGATTGTCAAGTCCAATGAAAGAGAGCGCCACTACGCTGCCTTGAAGAAATTCTTTCAACGGATTAGAGAATACAGACTGAGGTTGAATTTGTAGAAATGTACTTTCGGTGTAACAGCAGGAAAAATGCTGGGTTTCTTGATCACACAGAGGGGCATCGAGGTAGATCCTTCCAAAATCAAGGCCATCCTAGAAATGCCACCATCAAGGACTGAAAAGGAGGTGCGAGGCTTTCTGGGTAAAGTGCAATTCATAAGACGGTTTATTTCTAAATTAACCTTGATTTGTGAACCACTATTTGGTCTCCTGAAGAAAGGAAAGAAATTCCAATGGGATGACCGATGTCAATTCGCTTTTGAGCAGATCAAGCAGTACCTTCAGAATCTGTCTGTGTTGTCGCCGCCAGAGTTGGGGAAGCCCTTGATTTTTTTTTCTGTTAGTAGCGGACACAACGATGGGATGCATGCTTGCTTAGGAATCTGAGAATATGGTAGAGAAAGCCATCTATTACTTGAGTAAGAAAATATTGGATTATGAGACCCGTTATACCTCACTGGAGAAAGCTTGCCTAGCCTTGGTATGGGCTACCAGGAAGTTGAGGCACTACCTATTAGCTCACTCCGTAATTCTGGTTTCGAGATTAGATCCCATCAAATATCTCTTGGAGAAACCAGCGCTTACGAGTAGGCTAGCTCGTTGGTTGCTTCTCCTCTCCGAATTTGATTTGAAGTATGTTACTCGCAAGTCTATCAAGGGGAGAGCGGTAGTAGAGTTCCTGGCAGATCACCCAGTGGAAGGAGATGAAGCGGTAGAATACCTGTTCCCAAATGAAGTTATTTTGTAAGTTGAGGAAGAGATTTGGACAATGTACTTTGATGGAGCGTCTAACTAGTACGGGTATGGGACAGGGGTGTTGCTGATAGCACCCGACAATTCCCATGTACCCTTAACCTTCAAACTCCAGTTCAAGGTATCTAATAACGAAGCAGAATACGAGGCGTGTATCGCTGGTTTGGAAGCTGCCTTGGAACTAGGGACAAAAAGGTTGGACGTCATTGGGGATTCGAACCTTGTTGTGTCTCAAGCAAAAGGAGACTGGAAGGTTAAAGAAGAAAAGATGAAGATCTATCACCAGACCTTGGATGTTCTGATTCCTAGGTTTGAGAAGCTAACCTTCACGCATCTACAAAGAGAGAACAACAGGTTCGTTGATGCTTTATCAACTCTATTTTCCATGATAGGCATCCCGTTGTGAGTCCGGATGCGTCCGATCATTATTGAGCAGAGATATACGCCAGCTTATGAGTCTATCGCCACAATAGATGAAGTGCAAGATCAAAACCCTTGGTTTTATGATATCTGGAACTTCTTGGAAAAGGAGGTTTATTCATTAAGGGCAAATGCCAAAGATAAGAGGGTAATACGGCGGATGGACATTCAATTTATCATCTGCGAAGGTAAACTGTACAAGAAGGGTCATCTGGGAATGCACAAGTTGTGTGTCGACGCAGAGGAATCAAAGCGCCTAATGGAGGCCATCCATGGAGGAGAGTGCGGAGCGCACATGAACGGAGTAATGTTAGCCCGGAAGATTCTCAGGCAAGGTTCCTATTGATCTACTATGGAGTAGGATTGTATCGATTTTGTTCGGCGATGCCACAAATGCCAAATTCATGCCAATTGCATGAATATCCCGCCGTCAAAGCTGTACAACATGACTTCACCATGGCCTTTCTTAGTCTGGGGAATCGATGTCATTAGCACAGTCACACCGAAAGGGTCAAATGGGCATGAATACATTCTGGTGGCAATTGATTACTTCATAAAGTGGGTGGAAGCTCAGTCTTATGCAGTGTTGAAGGCAGTGCATGTGGCTAAGTTCATTCGCAACAACATCATTTGCCGTTATGGAGTCCCGAACAAGATCATTTCAGATAATGGTCTCCA
>JAPPVO010002653.1:0-15503 GCA_030407325.1 Camellia japonica | reverse complement strand
TTTATTTTAAGAGCTGGTTACAATGTTGAACAGTGCTACTCAGACAACGAGCAATTTTCCATTTTTGGATTTGGGGTAGTACATCTTGAGGATAGATTCCATGTGTGTCAAGTGGTGATCCTTATCGAAAATGGTTTTGGAAAGTTTTCATAAAAGTTGATTTTGCTCAAAATTTACCTTTACAACTTAGACCATATTTGGACCAAAAGGAAAATTTTCAGTGCCCACAACTTTAATTTCATTGATTTCAATACAAAGTTCTCCAACTCTCAATACAAATCAAAGTTGCTTTTATTACATTCATAAAACTTGAAAAGTAAGATCAAAGCAATAAACTTGGGGCATAGACGAGTCAAGTGTTCCTGCGTCCCCCGCTCGTGCTTATGGAAGCTTTTGATGCTAAAATGGGTCCGGTTTGTGCCTCATGTTCGAGCCAAGTCAAGTAATCGCCAGAAAGGGAACAGCTAAAACTAGGAGCAGGGGGCAGAAGTCTCTCGTCCTCCAAGCAGTGGGGTACCTAGCCACCTGTGAACCTCAGGTAGGAAATGAAACCGGGTACTTACCCCTTCTTCTGGGTAAATCTGGTCATGTCCAACTGACGTCGGAACCGAAAAGGGAAGTAGAATACACAGTGTGTAAGGCCAACCAGCTAAATACCAGGTTGCCGAGTCATGCTGCAGCTCATCTCGGGCAAATCAAACCAGGGGCAACGCCAAGCAATGTCGGCCACAAACCTGTTGCCCATCCAGTGGCACCATTACCCTTCGTTCGGGAATTCCACTAGCTGTTGGCGGAAAGAGTATGCTCGGGCTGAGTATGCAGGGTAAGAGTCCACTACCTTTAGCTTGTCCATGAGCCACATCTAGGGAGGGATGAAAGAAAAGAGATATTAAAGAATAGAGAGATGTGTATTGAGAGAAAAGTGAGAAAAGGGCTTTGAGAGAAAAACAGAGAATAAGTGTCAAGTGATGTGAGAAACACATATTAGAAAGGGTGGGAAACATTACCCGAAGAAGTTGTGGACTCCCTGCGAATTTGTTTGTCTCCCACCGATGGAAGGCGTCTAAGCCCATTAAAGTCTCGGCTAGTACGAAGCCAATGCAGCTCTTACCCTCTTTCAAACCTTGGGCCACTTCGATGAGTCGAATGCTTGACCCTCCAAAACTAGGGGCAAGAAGGAAATGTGCCAACATACAAAAACAAAGGGCGTGTTGTCGAAAACCCTGCCAAAGAAGGTCGCCTCGGTCACCGGCTTCAGAAAATCGATGGATCAGGCTGAGAATATCTATCTCTCTGTTGTGGACCAAAGATCGAACCTCGTGTAGATTAAGCCCACACATCCGTCCCAAATCTTGGATGTGACCAAAACGGGGTTAAGGCAAGAGTTCCTCATCGCACCAGGAATCCATTAGCACTCGAAATTCTTCGATTGTCGGGCATATATCTTGTCCCTCGAAGCTAAAGACGTGTGTAATCGGGTTCCAATACCTAGCCGCAGCATGAAGGAACGGAAAACAAAGTGGAGAATGACTCAGTGGGAAAAGTGCATTTATGCCCAAACCTAGAAATTCACCTTTTCCGAACCATCCAAAGTCGCAATCCAATTTGAGAGTTTTTGGGCAAAAAATGGCTCCATTTGTGAAGAATTTGTAGCCGAAATGGAGAAACTACGAAGTTCAATCTTCTGTAGAAGATAAGGTAGTGAGTGGAAGCCAGGCTTCAACAATTTGGTGGTCTTGTACAATGATGGTCGGCAGGTGGCCGGCAAGGCTCATCGATGGCCAGCAAGGCCTATCAATGGCCGACTCCTGGCCAGCGGCCTTCCCTCACGACCGGCTAGTGGCCAGCGGCTTTTCTTGGGTTCTTCATGTTGTTTTGTGTCCTTGGTTTCCAAACATTGAAGGGATTGTTCACTATTGAGTTCAGAATGTCTCTACAGAAGCTTAGGACTGTGTTTTCAGTGTGCGATGTTCGCCACTTGTGAAGATGAACCAGGTGTATCCTTTAAATACATTGTAATTCTTCGAAGAGGTGAATCAGAAGTTAATATTGAATTTGTTTTCATCAAATCATGCTTTGATATCTTGCATAGAACATGCATTTCTTATTCGTTGTTGCATGGAATATGCACTTCACATTGTGGCGTAGAATATGCATCTGTAGACGCGCCCTCGGGGCCTCGCTCCACATTTCGGACTCCCCTGTTTTTGTTTTGTTGCGGTTCGTAATCTGAACCAAAGAGTCCAACTCTGGCAAATCGTTTTGAAGAAAAACAGAGTTTTTTGAAAAGTAGTGCCAAACATGGACTGCTTTGCCAGATTACAGACTCACCACCTAAATATTTTAAAATGGGAAATTTAGGAAACCCTGACTCGGTGCCGAAGGCTACGTGTCCGTCATCACCAAAGTAGTCTTGGCTCGGGAGCTTGGGTACGATCGGGGAAGGTCAGCTATGAGCACCCCCTTTCGCCCGGTCCGAAGACCGGCCTCTACTAACCGTGATATCCGATTTTGAAAACATTACATGCTCTTATTCCAATTTTAGCCTAGAATTACTATGTTATGCGCACAGCAAACAAGTATAGACTAGATCGCCTAATTTGGAAACAAACATTGCATATCCGTTGTGTTTTGAAAATGCTTTGGAATTTGCTACTCGCAAGTAGGCTAAAACACGGATTTCAATGAGTTTTCCCAACTCAAGCAATCCAACCTCCACCCACAGGCATTCAAACAGTTTATCTCATATAAGCATTTAGCCTCATGGTAATCATGCTGTCATGGCAACATTCACACGCATGCGATATGCTAAAGCATAAATACTTACATCGTACTCCGTGCCAAAACAAGAAACTAGTTAGCGAACATACATGACCTAGTTCATGTTAAATGGCTAATGCGACACAGGCGAAGATGCAATTTAGAGTGGGCTCGGCTAACCCTAAAGATGGCATGTGAAATGCACTTTATTCGATGCACGTATTCAATTTGGAATTGAAAATACAATGCAGTTTGTATGATGTACCGAGCCCGATGCATGTCAACAAATGCATGGATGCACGCATGCATAGCATAAGGTATGCTAAAATAAACGTGCCCTAATACTAACCATTAAAAGCAGGTAAGTAAAAGGGAGAAAGAGGTGGGGGTTGAAAGACATACACACCACTCACCCACACTTATTACAGATATGCCCCGCTCGGAGGGACCGAAAGAATAATACAAAAATTAACTACGCAAGCTAATTAAATATTACAAATAGCCTAATTAGTTGACAAACTAACAACTAAGAAAAACAGTAAACCGCCTCGGGAGGAGCCAAATGCGCACGTGCTCGGGTCGCTTGCTCGGAATTGCACTGCCATGCCTAGACTGCCTCTGTTTTCCCTGCTCTGCCTTCTGAAAATGCCAAAGTCTCAGAACTACTCTACTTCACTGCACGGCTGAAGTATGTGGGGACTAAACTGAGCTGGATAATCTAGCCGGTGAAAAGTCATCGGCTGTCACAGGACCGGCACACAACACAACACAGGCTGGACAATTGTGATGCCGCCGGCACAAAATGAACTCATGCTATCATTTAATGCCGGCCGCTAAAGATCGGCACTGAATGTCTGCAGAACCTGCAACTCACAGCAGCAGAGGCCAAAAACTTGCATGGCAATGCAATTCCAACAATGTATGCACCAAACACACTCCTTATCATCTTTGTGACTCAAAGGGGCATGTGCCTCGATTCTCGGGCCACCAATCACACATTCCCATGCATGATGGCCAAAGGATCAAATGTGCACTTTCAATCTCAAATGCATGCAAACCAAACAAACCAAAATCCCAATCCCTATCACCAAATCAAGGGACAAGGAATGCATGTTGATGCAATGCAACCTAGTCATGTTAGCTATCATGCAATATGAACAATGCAATGTACTTATGCCAAGCATACAAGCAAACATGAGGTAAGCATGCAAGCAAGCAAATGATGGTCTTAAACATGACTTAGGCAACTCTAAATAGGCCTAAAATCAGTGGCCAAAGTGCCCAAAAATGAAGGCTAATCACGCATGCACACATGCACATGTTAAGGTACCAACTTAAGCATCAAGTGAGCAAGCTTTAAGCACACTTAAAGGAAGCTAAACATGGATAATTAGCATACATAGAAAGCTCTGAAAATTATGCAAAACATGGTGCCAAACCAAGCAACAAAATAGACTAAGCATGCAACAAATGGCCCAAGCATCCAAGGCAAGCCAAAGGAGACCTAAACCATGGCTAAGCCAACCAAGCCTCACGAGGCCAAGAAGGCTTAAAACAGGTCTAAGGCAGCCTTAGACCATACAAATGGGACCTCCTAGATGGCATCTAAGTGGCTCTAGAGTAGAGCAGGCATACACAAAGGTCAAGGCATGAGGCATACAACATATGCATTCAAAGCTTCAAAGAGGCATGCAAGGCAATCAAACAAGCATGTCTAAGGGACTGAAATTGCATGCTAAATGGTTCCAAACCATTGAAAATAATGCAAACAAGGCAGGCTACACATTTATGCACTTAAGGCCAACAAGCCAAACATGCAAAGAGGCTATACAATGCAAGCTAGGGTCGACCAAATAACTATGGACAGACCTCATTCATGGCAAAATAAGCATACAAGCTTCACAAATGTAAGCCTAAAACATGCTAGAAACAAGGCATACAACCTAAGACATGTTAAGGGATCACAAGGCATTACATGGCAACTATGCTAAGCGTGCATAAGGGACCAAAACCAACTCTTAGCAATGTTATATCATGGCATAATAAACATAAAATGCAGCCTAGACGTGCTCAACACACACACCAACAAAGGCTTCCTCAAGAGCCAAAACTTGTCCTTTTCAAGGATAACAAGGAGAGGGGGTGGCCCTCTCCTTCTTGGGACTTGGCAAGGCATCATCTACACCACTGAAATCCCTCAAGATTTCAGTGGTGAAGAGACCCAAACACCAAAATCCCGGAGCTCAACAAAATAGCACAAAAATGAGGCCTTTCAAGGCCTAAGAGGGGCCAAACTTCCCCAAAGCACAAAGCACCCTTAATAAACTATCAAGAGGACTAAAAAACAGAAATTTTTTGTATTAAACACCAAGCACAAAAACAGTTCAAAGATAGGTAAAAATGGAGTGCAAGAATGGGGTATATAAAGCAAGTTTCTCACCCTTGTTGACCTTCTTCACAAGTGTTGATGTTGTTGCTTCCTTGGGCTCAAATCCAGCCAAGAACACCAAGAACAACCTCTTGGAACCTCAGTAGCCAAAGAAAGGTGAAACACTAGGTGCTTGTGTGCAATAATGTGGACTAAAGCACCTAGTGTACAAACAAGAGAAAAAGAGAGATAGATAGATATAGAACTCAAACCCTAAAACCAGAGCTTCTCTGAGGTCTTTTCTCTCCAAAATGTCTAACTCTCCAACCCTTGAGCCAAGAAGACAAGGCCTCCTCTTATAGAGGAGGCAATCTTGTAAGCTTAGCAACTAAGCAAACAAGAGGCTCATCCCTCCATACACGTGTATGGAGGGGAAGCAAATGCTATACAGCTACTTCAAAATATCTCAAAAAGCAACTGAAGAATAGTCGGCTGGGCAAAAATGTCATTTTGCCAAAAAGAGTGCCGACCGCAACAAATAGTGCTGACCGGCAATATACATTGCCGGTGGCAACACAAAATCAGCCGGTGGCCTCTAGCCACTGCCGGTGGTGCAAGGGGATGTCTCACAAGGCATCCTCTGCCTTTCCAAGGCAAAAACACATGTTTGGCGTAAAACCAGACACAAACATCGAGTTCGGAGATGCTGAGCAAGGCGCGTAGCCGAGAACTCCGGGAACTCCAAACGAACACAAACATGGATGATCACCGGGTGTTCAAACGGTGACGTCCAGATCTTGAGGACGGTCAAAAATGGGGTGTCTAAGTTGCCCCTCTTTGACAGAACTCGAAAGTCATAACAATGACGGGAGTGAATGTCAAAGCCCAGAGACGACCCATTTTTGACAAGCCGAAGACTTGGACAAACATGCAAGACAAACAAAGTATGCGCCCGAAGGTAGGGGCAAAATGCAAGACAAATGCAAGAAGCCGAGCATAACTTATGATCATGCAAAGAAAGCTATAATGAAGCACGCATGCAACAGTTATAAGCTAGCATATACCAATCTACACTACAATGGAGAAAGGATGTAAGAGAATTATGCAATTCTCAATACGTCTCACTCGGAGGATACAATACCTGTGCGGCTCGTCCGGTTGCACCGGCCTCAAATGAACCGTACATATAATATCGTGCCTGCAAAGAAAGCAAACTTAACAGGTACAATGTTGTTAGCAATATGCATGATAATGCAAGAATGAATGCAAAATGATATGCAATATATACAAAACAATGTATGAATAATGCAAATGATAATGCGATGCAATGAAACTATGCAAACTAAATGCAAAGCAATTGAATCATGATTCAATCATGAGCGGTTCGAAACTACACAAATGTCAAATAGATTGATGGAAGTAACGAGTCCGTCTACCATAGAACGATGTCTGAACTATGAGTGATGCAGGCGGACACAAGAACAAGTATTGGGTGGAATGACATAAGTGGGGAAACAACCCGCTAACGAAAGAACAATGATCCTAATGCTGGATGTAAAAATTACACTACAATGCAATATCTACAATGGGTATGGCGTGCCGCCAAACCAAATCTTGCCTAGGAAGGGCATGCACACATACAAGCCATGTCTAACACAGAAAAGGTGCCGCCACCCTCAAACCAAGTTCATCAAGGAATAGGCGCGTACACATGCAGAACTGTGCTTCGACGTGAAAAGTATGGGCACATACCAGACCAAGCTCAACAATGAGAGGTGCAAGCCAAAGATGGAGGTGGTGATGCAGTGAATGCATGCAAGCTACAATGTGATATCTACAATATGCAATGGAATGGATATTTACAAAGGATAAGTGAGGGCAAACATGCGTATTGACGCAGGTGAAGAATGCACGACAATGCGGGTGGAAGTGAAACATGCGTGTCAACGCAAGTGAAGAATGCACGACAATGCGGGTGGATAATGCAGCGGGTGCATGCAAACTATAATGCAATATAGATGGATGTTTACAGAGAATGCATGATATATGCACTATATTACAACGAAATGCATGACATATGCATGTTTTTTGAAATGCATGACATATGCACTATATACAATGATGCATGACATATGCATTATCTACAATGATGCATGACATATGCATGTTTTACAATGATACATGACAATGCACTATGATGCAATGATGCATGACATGTGCATGTGTTTTTGTTTTTGGATTTTTTTTTTGAAATGCATGACATATGCAGTATTTAGAATGATGCATGACAATGCACTATGATGCAACGACTATGATTGCAGCTTTCCCTATCTTACCAACAGGGCGATATACTAGGTTGGTTCAGTATCCAGGATTGAGGCGTAGACATGCCGCCTCAACCTATGGGGCTTCCATACAGATTTCAAACCGAGGGTACACCCCCTGGGTATTTAAACCAGACTTTAGTCTCGGAAATCCCGAACCTTTGTGTTCTAGCATAGGCCGTTCGAACTCTGGTTTTCACCGTCCCAGTTGGTCTTCTAGGAACTCACCGCAAAACAGGCAGGTGCTTTACCAGACCACCGAAAGTCATTCGGGCACGACAAACGCCAAAGGAATTGCACCTTCAGAGGATTTAAGGTCTCCTAGACCGTGATGCACAGAACAATGCGATGTGCAAAAAGGTGCAATTGAATGCATGTAAAATGCAATGAGATGCGCTAAACCGTGCGAATGATATACAATGCACTAACAAGTGCCGATGAGGCGCACAAGATAGCGCGAATGGGACGCAATGCACAAGCTAATGCGATGCGCTAAACAGCGTGATGCGTTCAGACATCGCGAATGAAGGTCTTGCACCTCCTAAGGATTTAAGGTCTCCTAGACCGTGCGTGTTTATGGTCTCGCTAGACCGGAATGAACAAAACAATGCGATGTATAATGCAAGTGAGACATGCATGCCATGAAGGAATGGAAAATGATGTGTAATGAGACACGCATGCCTCAAGATTTGAGGCACGCGTACCCCAAGATTTGAACTGAAATGTAGATCGAAAGATGCATGACAATGCGAAAGAACTAAAGTGCGTAACAACGCACATCTTTGAAATGCACCGAAGGTCTTGCACCTTCCGAGGATTTAAGGTCTCCTAGACCGTGCGTGTTTAAGGTCTCGCCAGACCGGTGCGCAACAATTATACAACACTTTAAGTGAATGCAATGCAAGCGAGTAAACTAGAACCAAACTACATCTCATGCAGCAAGGATTAAGAGAATTAAGCAATTCTCACGGCGCCTATGCGGAGAAGGCTAAAAGCGACTACCGAAACACCCGGAGTCTCAAACACAGCTTCTCTCAGTGTATCGTACGCAGGAGAGGAAAAAGCAAAGCAAAAGAAACCTCTCAGCGCAGTACACGCGAGAGGGGAAAGACAAAAGGCCTCTCAGCGTAGTACACGCGAGAGAGGAAAGACAAAAGGCTCTCAGCGTAGTACACGCGAGAGAGGAAAGACAGAAGACCTCTCAGCGTAGTACATGCGAGAGGGGAAAGACAGAAGACCTCTCAGCGTAGTACACGCGAGAGGGGAAAGACAAAAGGACGTGACGAGCGAGACCACACGAGTCACAAAAGGAATGCAAGATACTGCAAATGAAACACGCATGCTAACGCAAATGAGACACGCATGCCAATGCAAATGGGGTACACGTGCCAATGGGAATGAGGTATACGTGCCTGTGCAAATGAGGCCAATGTGACACGCATGCCACATGGAGTGTAAGATGTAACAAATGAGACATGCATGCCTCATAAGATGCGAGACAATGCAAATGGACTTAAATGCATAACAACGTACGCGACGATGCATGGTAAGGGAATGTATAACAACGCGAACGATGCACGAGGCGACGTATGTATTTGAAAATGCAATGTCAAGGCTTATAATAAAAAAATGCAATGACAATGCATACGAGATGTGCATGACAATGCAAGGGGTGCGTGTTACAACGCGTGTAGTACGTGCATAACAATGCAACTGTGAGGCGCATGATGGCGCGATGTAATGCACCGAAGTAGTGCGATGAACGCGTGCAACGCACGCGGGGCAACTTTTGCATCTTATGAAAGACAAAAGGATACGAAAGGATACATCTTCGCATGAATTTGAGCGCCACGCGCAGAAGACACGATCTGAGGTCAAAACGGAGACCGGTTAATCATCGGAAACGCGCCGTTTTGCACTGTTTTGAACAACAAAGGCCCTGAACCACACTTTTAACCCAGAAAAAGGTGTAGGAGGCTTGGAAATCACTGAGGAAGGGCACCAGAGGCCCACCGGCAGTCAGGGAACATCACCGGCCATCCATCGGCACTAAAACAAATCCATCGGCAAACTATTGTGCCGACCGGCAAAGAGTGTGGCCGACCGGCACAAAATTCCTGTGTCGGGGCAGTTTTGGTATTTCGCTACGGGTGTTTTAGAATAGGGCCTCCAACCCTATTCTTTTCACTTCTCCTTGCTCGAAAATTTCTCCCCCTTCTCTCTAGAATATTTTCGGCCTTCGATCCTCGCATTTTCTCGCGTTTTAGGCTCGATTTCGTCGTTCGATTCGCGAATACCTTCGCGTTTCGCACATTTTCGACCGATCAAAATTTCATTTCGGCACATCCTTTGCCATTTTCATCTTTTTGGGACTTGTTCCCCTCGATCTCTTCTCGATACCCGTGCCTTTTCACATTTCGACCTTCCCGGCCTTTCCCGACCCTCTCGGGGTTGACTTTTTGGTTGACCCTTCACATTCTTACCCGGTTTTCCATTTTTCGGTCATCTTCCCATTCTCTTCCCGATGGCAGACGACCTTCCGCAGGGTGGACCCCCTCCAGAGATCGAGATGGAGCCCGAGGTTGATCCCGTGCCACTTCGCATCCGGCCATTCGACCCAGAGACCTACAGGCCTGCAGTCCATGTGATGCTCCGGACGGACTTCGCCAGTTCCGGAGCTTCGAGAGGGGCGTGGCACGCGAGCTTCTCCTGCGCGAGCCTACCTCCCACCTGTCATTCGGCGCTTCCGAGGTAACTTTCTTTCCCCGGTTTTCTTTTCCGCAATGTAGAACATTTAACTGCCATAGTTGCCTTTGTTCTTTAACTGCTTAATTCTGATATACTGTACACTGTAGTTGATTGCAGATAGACTCACAAGTGATATCTGTTTGAAACTGACACGTGCACACACACTGCACTAGCCCCGAATCACCCGAATACACGGTGCATACTGTATTTCACTGTTATGCACACTGGCACCCGGTACTTGCTTGAATCTGAAAACATGCTGCATGCTGTATTTATACTGAACCCTTCAAACATGCTGACACATCAGACGTTGTAGTTCATCTACTAGCACACTGTAACCCGATATCTGCTTGAATCTGAAAAATGTGCACACATGCACCATATCTGTACGCTGATCTTCACTGCATCTTGAATATTGCTTCGCAATTGCTGTTTTTGATTACAGGGAGACTCCCATACCATCCGTGGGTATGGGAACGTCGTTGCTCGGGATTGGTATCTGGAGCTCCCCGGTGCAGTCCGTCAGATCGTTGATGAGGCGGGTTTCGGCATCTTTTGCAGGGGGCTCTCCCGACTTACTACCTGCAGGCCTTTGCTTGCCGCTTTAGTGGAGAGGTGGTGGGATACCACCAACTCCTTCCACTTCTCTACTGGGGGACATGACGATGACCCCTTATGACTTCTCGATGCTTACTGGCATCGGGATAGGGGGTGATCCGATCCCCTTTGACACAGACATGGGTGAGTGGGACGCCGCCCATTTGTACCTGCTCGGCACTCAGCCACCCCTTGCTCGGGCAGGCTTTGTTCGATACTCCTGGTTCGAGAGCCAGTTCAGGGTTCAGCCACCCTTGACGGAGGAGCCGCAGATGACCCCGGAGGAGGTAGACCAGTACGCACGGGGCTTCATTATGTTCTTGCTCGGGACGACTCTCTTCGCCGACCGGGCGAACACCGTGCCTCTATGTCTGTTGAGCGCACTGGTGGACGTCAGGGAGATCCGCCACTACGACTGGGGGGGCGCAGGCTTGGCCACTCTGTACGGCTATATGAGCTCTTCCTCCCGCCTCAGTGGACAGCTTCTTGGCGGCTACTGGCGAGCTTGGGAGGTATATCTTCTTCCCCTTTTACATTTCTGTTTTCTGCTTTTCTGCTTTCTATATGTACTCGGTACACTGCACACACTGTAGTCTGCTCTACACTGACTGTATACTGTACACTCGGCACACACATACTCTGCCTTACACTGACTGTACACTGGACACACTGTACACTCTGCACGATACACTGCACAACACACGGTTTTGCTATTTCTGCTTTATTCTGTATTCTGCTTTTATCTGATAAGCACACTGATATTTGCTCTGTAGTTGTGGGTGTACGCCTACTTTCCCAGGCTTGCCCCAGTACCTGACGTGGAGATCCCACTAGATGTCCCCTTTTCTCACCGCTTCGATGTGAGGTGCGCCCGGAGACCTCGGGAGACTTTTATCTTCTTCCGCCGTTATTTCGACACTATCACTGCCGCGGAGGTATGTTCCACTTTAAAGTTCGTTTAAGCTTTGCTTTACACTGCATTTTTGACAATAGACAGATAACAAACTGCATTTGTATCCGCAGATCACCTGGCGGCCTTGGGCTCCGTTGCCAGCCGTGGTGAGAGATCACTATGAGAGCGCGGCAGAGACTTCCCGCCGCCGGATTCTGTTGGAGGGCCCGGTCTGTCGGGCCTGGTACCTGGGCGAGCGTTTCTTGCGTCAGACCCTGGGTTTACCGAGCAGATAGTTCCGGGTCCTCCTCCTGCACATATGAGGCACACGGAGGGATTCTCCCTCGAGCACCTGCAGGAGTATACCGCTGGCTGGAGTGAGGAGCGTCACAGAGGCGAGGGCGACTACGCCGAGTACATTCAGACCTACATCATGCGACCCTTGAGCAGTGGTCGACGAGCTGAGAGGGAGAGGCCAGCGGCACCGGTAGCTGGGACAGGAGCCGGGGCGGGATCGTCGAGGGCGGCCCGAGTTCATGGCGGGAGTGGAGTTCGGAGAGGACAGGGAGTTAGTTGGCCAGCACTTCCCTCCACGATGACATGCCGAGGGCCGGGGGGAGGCTTATCAGATCCCCATCGCCCCTCCTCCGGCTGGTCACGAGTTGGTTGGATTTCACGGCTTGCCTCCGGTATGTACCACCACATTTTGCATCTTGCATTGATCATTTGATTTCATATCATATTCCACAGAATACTGATGTATCTAACATTTTTGCAGGCTTCCCCCGAGTACACCCGGCAGGCGTTGGAGTTGAGTGCCTCCTTGATGGGGATGCTACATCGGACCTTCGACCTCCTGGCCTTCTACGGTATCCTGGTATGTTCTCCTGACCACAGCCTCACACCATACACTGTTCAATACAACAAAACTTGACATACAATCGTCCCTGCACTTGACAAACCGTACTCATATACAACATTCTGCACTGGTATACTGCTCACGGCATCCACACACTGTACTCATACACTGCATTCTGCACTGGTATATTGCTCACGGCATCCACACACTGTACTCATACACTGCATTCTGCACTGGTATATTGCTCACGGCATCCACACACTGTACTCATACACTGCATTCTGCACTGGTATACTGCTCACGGCTTACTTAGTATACTGATACGTCTGCAATTCATGTTTTTCTTTCTCCCCCCTTTTTTAGGTCCCGTTCCCGATGCCTGCTACAGGGAGTGCTCCGGCTGGGCCCTCTATTCCTGCTCGAGGAGGGAGAGGAGGCACTACAGGTCCTCGTACCAGGGGAGGGCATGCTCATGTCGGGAGTAGCTCTCGGGCGCCTATTCCTGCTGGCGATGATGATGAGTCCGAGTCCGAGGCGGAGGCAGAGTCATTTGAGGAGGAGACCGGAGACGGTTCAGGCTCAGATTCAGATGATGGTGCCGACGACGATGCTCCTGGGCTCGTGCCCAGGAAGAGGGTGAGGACAGACCCTCAGGCCTGAGACCACTGATGCTGTTGCAGATTTTTGCTATTTTTCTCCTTTCTGTACTTTTCTTTCTTTTGTTGGTAGTTAGATTACCTTGTACTGCCGCAGGCAGGTTTTTGTTTTCTTCAAAACTATGTACTTGAAAAGGATGATATGAAATGAAACAAACTTTTGTCTAAAAGATGTTACATTTGCGTATTTCATACTTTGCACCGCATTGCATCATATTACACCTCCAATGTAAACGATATTGATTTGTTGTCTGAAAATTGAACAATTGCACTGTAATCATCAGATAACAACCAATTAACAGCAAAACAACTCAAACAAATCACTGCTCAAACTGAAATACACAGCCCACACTCTACTGGGGATTGATCTGCATACAACCCATAACACAGCTCGGTTCATTCTGCCCACAGCAAACCCTGAACAAAAACCCAATCTGACAAGACGGATCACAAAACTGAAACGGTTGAAGTTGAAACACACTGGATGTCCCAAATTTTCCTTTTTTCTCCTGCTTCGCACGAATGTAGAGAATGGCACACATTCCGAGCACAAACGATTTTTGAAAAGGTTTCACAACCGGGGTATCGAGCCTACCACAGAACACAGCGAGACAGACTCAAACAGAGAAACAAAAGGCACACGACCTGAACACAACGAACACACTCGGAAAAGACTCAAAGCCAAAGTCGAGACAAATCAAAAGACACGACACACGGACATGTTTACAAAAGAGACCTGAATCTCGGGGAGCCAGTTCCTCCGGGTATTATTCCCACCTTTCTGATTTGTGATTCTACATCACTCGGCCCTCAGCTCGGTTTTTCTAAAAACCCTTTTCTCACTTTTTCTCTCATCGCACATCTCTCTATTCTTATCTCTCATTTTTATCCCTCCCCTGGGTGGTTGATAGGTAAACGAGAGGTTGTGGGTTCACGCCCAACACTGTTAGCTCACGGCTATTTCTTCTGGATAGAGTGCCTTTCCGGGTTGGCGGGGGAAAGACAGAAGACCTGACTCAATTGCCCCTAGTTCGTCACTTTGACCATTTTTTGTTTTCTTCCTAAAACAGTTTTGATCAAAAATGAGAGTCAGATTGACACACTTATTCGATTTTTGATTTGAAAATCATGCGAATCAGGCTGTGAGCACTGAAAATTCTCCTTTTGGGTCCAAACATGGTCCAATTTTGAAAAACAAAATAGTTTTCGGGAAAATAAGTCAACCTTAGTGAAAATTTTCAAAAACTATTTTTGCAAACAGTCAACGCTCAACGAGCGCGGAACTTACCCTCGAGATATGCAACCTCGGATCGGAGGCGATGGAAAATTGCCCCTGGCTTAAAGGGGGTAAGGCAACGGAAAGTTGCCCCTGGTTTGGACGGTAACTCAGGGCAACTTATGGCACTGTATGGCAACGGAAAGTTGCCCCTTGTTTGGATGATGCCGCGGCATTCTGTAAGCCAATCCTCGTTGATGACAATCGGACCCTCAAACGCGGAGGAGATGAAGGCAGTTTGAATCAATATATGGACACAGTCACCTGGAAGTGTTGGTGGTTTGGACTTCAAGAAGAAGTTAATCACATAGTTCCAGGTCGCTGTAATCGAGACATCAGATTCGGAGGAGGCACAAGTGATCAAAACCATGACATGGACTGGGACGCTATGGAAGCGTTGGGGGCTGGACTTCAGGATGAAGTTGCCTATGTATCCCAAACATGGGAATCAAGCCTTACGTAGTTCCGGTTAAGATACACTCGGGTATTTTAACCTTCACTGTTAGGCTCTAACTTTTGCCAAGGTGCCCAATGCGGGTTTTCGACCTTGCGAGCTATGTTTTTCTTCTTCTTTTTTTTTCTTTTCTTCTCTTTTCTTTTGCATTTTCATTTTTATTTCCCTTGCTATATATTTTTTCTTTTCTTTTCTCTTTTTTTTGCTTCTTTTTGTATTTTCTTTTTTTTCTTTTCCTTTTCTTTGCTCTAATTTTTGCTTGGGTCGCCCTTCCGGGTTTTCGGCCCAGCGAGCCTCTCAAAGGGTAAAAGGTGTAGCAAGCCCATGCCAAATGGTTTTGAGATTAAAGCCTCTCCGTATCCAGGAGAACGACTGTTGTGTTGATTTGAAGGAAAAGTCCACCACAGTTGCTTCTCGAGCTTTGCTTGGTGGGATCTGATCTCCCTGATCTGACTTTGATGCCTCTTGCCCGAGGGCTGCCTCGAAATGGGCCACGCAGGCGTTTTACGGCACTGAATGTTTTGAACGGATTCCAGGTTTGAATAGATGAATTGAATTTTGAGACCGAG
>JAPPVO010002652.1:0-19024 GCA_030407325.1 Camellia japonica | reverse complement strand
TTGGTGATTCGGCACCGGACTCAGCAAGTTGATCTACAATGCTCAAGTCCGTAGGCGAATCTCCAGGCTGCGGTATTATGCCGGCCGCAGGCTCCGTGCTGAGTGTTTCCACTTTTTCCCCTATTTGTGATGCGGTACCGGACAGAGCAGGTTGGTCGGTGATACCCAATTCCGTCATCACATCACCGGGTGGTGGATTTGTACAAACTGAGGGTGTCCCGGAGAGGCGCGCAAATTCCGCGTCGCCAACTCCACCAAGTTGTTGTGTCTCGGTCGTGCTTGCGTTCACCTCGTCATCTGCCGCGGCAATGTCGACCGGGCACACTGGATGAGTTCCAGATGAGAATTTCGCAACGAAATCGGCCAAGGTCTGGGCTTTTATAGCAGTGCGCGGCTGGAACTTAACATCAAATTGACCCAATTCGACCGCCCACTTGAGAATTCGGCCAGAGAAGTCTGCCCGTTCAAACAAGGCCTTAAGGGGAAACTCCGTCAGTACGATGATGGTATGGGCGTGGAAATAGTGCGCCAACTTCCTTGAAGCCATCATCAATGCCAACGCAAGCTTTTCCAACGGCAAGTATCTCAACTCTGCCGGCAGCAAGGTTTTACTGACGTAGAAGATTGGGAGGTGCTTAATTCCTTCAGCTCTGACTAGCACCGCACTGACTGCATGCTGTGAGACGGCAAGGTAAAGATAGAGTTCCTTGCCTAGCTTCGGTGTAACCAGTAGTGGTGGAGAAGACAGATATTCCTTGAGCTCGGCCAAAGCCCGGTCACACTCTTCATCCCATGAGAACTTTGATTTTAATGCCTGAAAGAAAGGGCGGCAGCGATCTGATGACCGACTTATAAATCGATTAAGCGGGGCGGCCATTCCGGCCAGATCCTGCACGTCCTTAGCCGAGCTGGGCTGTTCCAACTCCTGCACGGCTCTGATCTGAGTGGGGTCTGCTTCGATGCCCCGATTCGTGACTAGGAATCCCAAAAATTTTCCGGACCCCACACCAAAGGCGCACTTAGACGCATTCAAGCGCAGCTTGTGCTTTTTGAGAATGGCGAACATCTCGGCCAAGTCGGACAAGTGGTCTGCTTGATGCCGGCTTTTAACCACCATATCATCAATGTAAGCCTCCATTGTCCGGCCAAGCAACGGAGAAAACATCTTAGTCACCATCCTCTGAAAGGTTGCCCCGCCGTTCTTCAAACCAAAAGGCATGACTCGGTAGCAGAAGAGTCCCCTTGGAGTCGTGAAGGAGGTGATCTCTCGGTTGGGCCCATACATGGCAATCTGATGGTAGCCGCGATAGGCATCCAAGAAGCTGAGCCTATTATGTCCAGCTGTCAAATCCACGAGCTGGTCAATGCGGGGCAAAGGGAAGCTATCTTTCGGACAAGCTCGGTTGACTGTCTTGTAATCGACACAAACTCGCCACTTCCCATTCTTCTTGGGCACCACTACCGTGTTGGAAATCCACCGAGGGTAGTGTACTTCTTGAATTGCTCGTGCCTCAAGCAAGTTTTTCACTTCCTTTGCAACTACCTCGGCATGATGCAGCGCCGATCTCCTTGCTCGCTGAATGACTGGCTTCGCTCCGGGGAAGACATTGAGGTGATGGCAGATAAAACTTGGATCAAGGCCGGGCATGTCGTAAGGCGACCAGGCGAAGACTTCAATGTTGGCCAACCATTTCGGTCCTTTCTTGGGCAGTAAGGCTGGAGCCGAGCAGGAAGAACTTGTCCGGCTGCTCCGTATTAATTCGCACCTCCATCAATTCCTCAACAGCTTTGTCCTCTGCCTTGGTGCCCACATCGTCAAGCACTCCCCGGTCTCCCGGTCCTTCTATCATTTGAACGAAGCCTTTGGCAGCCCGGCTCCCATTGACCGCCACGAAGCACTGCTTTGACATGACTTGATCCCCCCAAATTTCTTCGATTGCCCCCATGGCCGAAGGGAATCTCATTACCTGATGGTAGGTCGATGCCACGGCTTGCATCACGTGAAGCCATCCCCTTCCAAGGATCAGGTTATAAGTAGATGGTACTTGCAGCACCCAAAACTCCACTTGCTTGACTACGGATCCCGCTTTGACCGACAGGATAATCTTTCCCAAAGGCCACTCCGATTGTGAGTTGAAACCGACCAGGGGCGAAGTCGCCGGAGCCAAGTCTGTATCACGGAGCTTGAGCTGCTTGAATGCATCGTAGTACATGATCTCGACCGAGCTTCCCTGATCGATCAAGATCCGCTTGACATCAAATTCCTTGACGTGGAGCGTCACTACTAAGGCGTCGTTGTGCGGTGTCTGAATGCGCTCTAGATCCCTTTAGGAGAAACTAAGCACATCTCTTTCTTCGGTCTTCTCCCTCTTGATTGCAGGCTGAACCGCCAAAACTTCCCTCATGTGTTCTGCCTTCTTGATCATACCCCGGAGTTCGCAAACGCACGCTGGTTCCACTATGCCGTGGATGACATTAATAACCCCTTGTGGAGGCGCGTCTCGGTCATCCTGTCCCCTGGGATCAACCGGAGCCTGATTCGCTGTTACGCCCTTATCAATGTAAAGGTCTAGGTGTCCGGCCGCGACTAGTTCTTCCAAGTGTTGCCTCAAAGGCAAACAATCCTCTGTCCGGTGGCCTCGCTCTCGGTGAAATGTGCAACGATACCGCGGATTGTAGCCCTTCTGTCCATCGCCCAACTTAGCAGGAAATCGGACGTACTCCTCGTCACGGATTTCACTAAGTATGCGATAGATAGGAATTTGAAAGACCGTGGTAATGCCCGTCCTGGCCTTCAATCTTCTGTTTGCGTCGGCCACATCATCCCGGGGGTAGTCATCCCAGTCATTCTGACGTCCCCTACCCCGGTTTTTGCGATTTGAGCCACGGTTCGATTCCTCAGCGCGGTCACTTGATCGGCTGGACTCTTGTCCAACTGCGTGCACTTTGCCAGCTGACCTCTTGTCTATTGCCACCGGAGTCACCTTCGCGGTAGATGCTGACGCATCATCCTCTACTCGGATGTGCTCATTGATGCGCTGCATTAGCTGGCCCATGGACGTCGGCTGGTGCATGGTAAGTGAGTCCCGCAGTCTATGTCCGACCGGGAGGCCCCGCTTGTACTGAGTGATTGCAAGGTTGACCAGGCAATCCAAGATCTCGTTGAAAGTCTCCAATATCTGGAGTTATATGCCTTCAATGTGTCGCTCGGCTCCATCTTGACACTTAGCAGGTGATCAACTTCCTTAGGTGTTTTAGTGTTGGTTTTGAAGCACGTCACAAAGGCTTCGGCCAACTAATGCCACCTCTCAATACTCCCCTCCGGCAGCCACTCGAACCATTTCAAGCCCAGCTCGCCCAAACTTGACGGAAAGATGAGGCACATAAGAGCATCATTCCGCCTATGTCCGGCCATGACCTGTCGGAAGTGGCTTACATGCATGTAAGGATCAGTCTTTCCGTCGTAAAGTGTGAACTTTGGCTGGTGGAAGCCTGCCGGAAGCTGTGTTGTTTCTATTTCCAAGGAGAAAAGGTGGCGCTCAACCTTGCCAAGTCGGAATCCACAAGGAGTGGCGCCGCTAGGCGGGGTGGAGGCTTTCCGACCTCCTCGCTGGCGTGAACCCCGTAGGATAACCGCTGGAAATTCGGTATCCTCTGTGCCTCCCGCCGGCGAGCCCGTTCCTCCAAGACTGCCCGCAAATCTTCTAATCGAGCGGAATAGGTGTACCTCGACGTCGTCGCCGGACGTGAGGGCTGGTAAGTGCTATCTTGCGCGCTGGACTTCTCTGTGCACACATCGGAATCACCAACCTTGCAACTTCTGGTAATAGAGATGCCGCTGACTCTGACTACCTGAACGGCGGGGTTGGGTGCGCTCACTGTGGTCTCCCACTCCAGCTACACCCTTCCCTTTGACACGCCGCTTCAGCTCCTCCATCTTCGCCGCCATTCGCCGGATGACGGCATCCTGGTCCTTCAGCTTATTTTCCAGACGTTTGGCGTGTGAGTCTCTCCTCCGCCGGTGACCGTCTAGACTCCGTGAATGACCATGACTTCTTCCGCGCTTATCCCGCGCATCTCCCGACTGTCCTCTTGGGAATGTCTCCAAGTCCCCCATTGGAGTAATGGTGGAGTGTCCCTCTCTCCGTCTGCCCGACTCCGGAGTGACTCCATCGATGGCGGACAGCGGAATCTCTTCGTTGTTCGCCATAGAAAGAGATCGGATGAGCTTGGAAGACAAGGTTTTATCTACAAAGCTTCCCACAGACGGCGCCAATTGTACGGGGAGCAAATATTCAGGCAAGCCCGTACTCCCTTCTTCCAAGCTCCGCTTCTATCCGATCACCTGCGTACACAAAGGCGGTGAGCTACCCGATGGTGTGTGGCCGGAAAACCCCTCCGACGGTCAAGTTAGAACACACACCAGGGGATAGATAGAGAGGAGAAGGAGAGAGAGAGTTGAGTGTTTAGTGTATGCCTCACCAAATGTTCATCTGTCGTGTATGGGGGGCGCAGACATGCCTATATACCCTCTGCGCCGCAAAATCTACTCCCAGTGATCTCCCGACACGTGGCTTTGCTATCCCATCTGTCAGAACAAACCTTGCTGAATCATCACCTAACCCACTGCCAGCCCACTCTACTGAGAGCTCGGCAGCCAGGCAACTTCATTTCGGCCATCATCGGCTGTGTTGTGTTTCATGACTAAGCACTCCATTAGATAAGCTCAATGAAAGACTGAGCTCGGTCGCATCCCGGTATAGCCGAGCTCGGGGCAGTTCACTCTGTCTGCCATCAGTCTTCCTTCTGAGCAAACACAGATATCTCGGTCCAATCCGCGCCTTTCTCGGCGCCGGACATCTCATCTGACCGGCCTCGATCCCACGAAGTCCTATAGCGTAGTACAAGTACGCCTGCCTTAACTGAGCAGATTCTGCCACATTATCCCGGCCCAAACCTGTCAGGCCCAGATCTGTCTGGCACAGCTCGGTCCGGCCCAAATCTGTCTGGCCATATTCTAGATCATAAATCTCCCTCTCAGTTTTGCATCTTAAATCCCCAAGTAATACCTTGTCTATGATCATCATTGGTGGATTTGCACTTCATGCTTGCAAAACCTTGTCAGAAATATTTTGTGGCGAAAAAATTCCTGGTAGCTCGAATTCCGTGACCCGAATTCGGCTCGAAACCCAAAATGACGTCGTTTTGGGTTTCGAATTTTTTTTTTTCTTTTTCTTTCTCTTCCTTTTCTTTCTTTCTTTTCTTCTTCTTCTTCGTTGAACCAGGCAACACAGGCGAGAGAGAGAGGAGAGGAGAGGAGAAAAGGGCCCCTGCCGCCGCCGATCATCGCAGCACGCCGCCGATCGTCGCAGCAGCTCCGATCGTCGCAGCCCCGCGTAACCCTGCCTCTGGCCCCGACTCCTCCTCCAGCCCCATTTTTATGGCCCCCTCCCCTCCAGTCCTCCTCCTCTTCCTCCCTCCTTCCTCCTCCTCCTCCTCCCTCCTTCTTCTTTTTCTCTTCTTCCTCTGCTCTGAATTCGAGCCAAATTCGAGCCTCCGAATTCGAGCTACGAATCGGAGCTGTTTTGTGGCGCTTGCGTAATAGAATAGAATCAAACAAAAAGGGAAAAAGTGTACTTCATTCATGCTTCTAATTTTTAGGCGACTTTTTAATGCATATCTTTATCACCCATAGGAATGCACTCTTCCACTATGTTTGGTTCATAGATGTGGGTAGAGATTTGAAAAGGGAAAGGGAAAGAGAAAGGGAAAAAATATGTGAACGGGTGTGAAATGTAATTATATTTCATTCACATTTTATTATCTTTTTCATTTTTCATTCCAAATCCATGAACCAAATACACCTTTCATCAATTAACCCTATTTTATTTTTGTTAATCAAATTCACCTCAATTAAGTATAAGGTGGATCAATTTATTCTTCCCTCAAATCACATTTATTCTATCTCTGAAATCATCTATTCTACTCTTGTGTGTGTTTTCCCAGCAAATACAAGTACATTATATTATATATATATATATCATTTAAAATACTGAGAGGGTAATTTATGTGAATAGTTTAGGCCGAGCTAAGTCCATTTATCTTAGACATTGGGCCAAACTACGGGCCGAAGTAAATGTTTGGATGGCACGGTCCTAGATCATCTAGGCATCAAGTCGGTCAGAGATAAGCTGCTAGGGACCTGACCTAGCTATCCCAGGCTAAACTCCATAGAGGATCGAGGTGTTAGTAGGAAGAAGGACTGAGCTAAGGGTAGCTCTGCAGGGCGCCATCTCACAGTTAGGACTACCACAGTGCTGCCTAAAACAGCACAGAGTCGTGTAAAGCTTGGTTGAGTGTGGCACCAGCCGAGGTAAGAGTTGCAACCATCTCACTTGGTTGGCAGTGAGTAAGGTGTTATCAGGATAGGCATTATCCTTGGAAGTGTAATTCCTAGGAGGACTCTACTAAAGAGAGTTAGAATCCAATTAGGATTGTGCCAAGTGAAATCTATAAAAGCTCATGACAGGACCTATGTACAGGTATCACAATTCTTACTCTCAAATACACAGAGTTTTTGTATCTATTGTCTATTTTGCTGACTTAGGCATCGGAGAGGTTTCCGGTACACACCCGTTGGCTAGCTCACGTTTGGGTTTTCAGGTAGTAAAGCGACAATGTTTGGAGGAGTACAAACTTGATCAACAGGATTATACGAGAATATTATTTCGTGCTTGTACAATTGGCGCCGTTTGTGGGAAGCTTTACAGAGAACAAACCTTTTGATCGAGTTTTTCTTTGATTAATTTCAATGGCGCATAATGAAGACTTGCTACATTCTGCTATCGATGGGCAAACTAGGGGTGCAACTCGGGTAGGTTCGATCGGGTTGGAGGTTTGCCAAGCCCAGCCCGAATTGTGTTTGGCATTGCCTAAGCCCGCCCAAGCCCGACTATCAACCTGAGCATGGCTGCTTAAGCCTGAAACAAACTTCATAATTTGAACTCGGGTTAGCCCGAATTGCTCGAATTTTAGAAGGCAACAAACAGCTTCTTAATTTTTCCATGCAACAAACAGTGCTTCATTATATACATAAGTCCATCAGATAGAAGAATATAACAAGCTACATAAATCAGTTACATATTCCTGACTTCTTTTGGAAAGCAACTTAGCTCAAAGATGCATGATTTTGTTAAACTTTTACAAACCATATGCAAGAACAAAACAATGTTGAGTATGGCACTTTAGCACAAAATTTCACTAACCCAAACAAATATATACACAAAATTTCACTAACATAAATATATTTTGCAAATCTATTAAGAAAAAATTTTAAACTCATAGATCCACCGATTTTGAGTGGTAATCGAATGACGAGTGACCAAAAATAGACAAATTGAAGCACAAATACAAACATAGAGAGGGATCTACCAGTTTTGTGTGGTATCAAAACTTATAAAAAGAGTGGCGTCGTTGTTGGTGGCTGCACTCCGCCGTTCTTCAACTCTTATGAATAAATGAAATGAGAGTCTGAGAGAGAGGAAAGAAAAGAATAGATAAGGTAGGGTTTTGTTTTTAGTTTCAATCTAATGGTCCAAATAAAAGATGTTAATCCAAGGGCCAAAGACCAGCCAAAAATAAATAAATAAAAATAAGGGCCAATTATTTAATTTATACATATATTATATAATTTATATAATATATTAAATGCAATTTGGGTTCGGGTTGCTCGGGTTAGCCACTGATTCAGCCTAGGCCTGGCCCAAATTACAATTCAGGCATCAAAAATCTGCCCAGGCTCGTCCAGATTACAAGATATTGTTGCTCAAACCCTAAAAAAACTCTGGTTGGGCATGGGTTGCTTGGGTTGAGCCCGCTCGAGTTGCATCTCTAGGGAAAACCCCAGAAGGGGGTGGGAGGCGCGAAGGTTTTCCTTTTGTCTCGCCCATGGCAGAATTGGATTCCCAGCGACGAAACTCACGAAGAGACGCTCGAGAAAGACGAGGCTCAAGTCCACGCCGCTCTCAAAGCCCTAATAGACAGAGGTGGAGGATGGATCCTCAGGTTTTGGAAGATCGCATAAGGGAGCAAGACGAAGTGATAAGAAGAATGGCGGCTGACATGGAGACTATGAAGCGCTAGATAAAAGGCAAATGAGTGGCAGAAGAAGAGACAGGCAAAAGAAGAATGCACTCTCGCCACTCAGGAGATCATAACAGACAAGTCACACAATCTCAGGCTGAAAGCAGAAGCCTCATGACAGGCGACATGCAGTCAAGAATCTCTAAGACTCGTTACTCCAGGTCTGAGAGAACGAGGACTGAAAGGTCTTGTACGGAGGGAAACAGTTATCGGCCCTCGCAAACGTACCAAATGACATCTAGGCACAGAGAGTTGCTTAGGTCGGCAGACCTGCGGACAGTGCTAGAAGAAAAGGCTCGAAGAAGAGAAGATCATCAAGCGCGGGACCCCCAAAGGGTCTCTGCTCTATAGTGGTTGGCTCCTAGGACGCATGGAAGTGTCGAGGTTGGAATGCCAATGCCGCACCTTGCCTATGAACTAACTGACATAGCGTTAGCAAGGTTGCGGAGCTCACCGTTCGTTCTGGCGATAGAGAATGCACCATTACCCTTAGGCTTCTACCAGCCTAAGTTCACAACTTACGAGGGAAAGTCAGACTCCTACATGCACTTTCGCCATTTTCGCTAGGTCATGGCTGTATACCGACGGAACGAGGCTCTAATGTGTATCTTATTTCCCTCAAGCTTAGGCGATTTGGGCTTGACATGGTTTGAAGAGGTTGCCAGAAGGCAGCATAGCTTCATGGGCGTAACTTGTAAAGTGTTTGTTACCAAGTTTAAGACAAACACCAAAACGCCGATAGAGATAGACCAGCTGCTCTCCATTGATATGGGCAAGAAAGAAACACTAAAGTCTTACAACAACCGGTATTAGAAGACTTTTAATCAAATTGGAGATTGCCCCACAAACCTAGCTATTGCGCGTAAACGGGGTCTACCAGTAGGCAATAAATTGAGGGATTCAATGGCAATGATGCCACCCCTCACAATGGAGGCCCTAATAGAGAGAATGCATAAGCACTTCGCGGTAGACGAAGATGGCATTTGCGCCAAAGTAAAGTCTAGCACAACAGCGATGTCAGACAATAAACCTGAGGCAAAAGTTAACACGGTCGATCGGAAGGAATGACCGAACAAAAATGGTTGGGGCAAACGAGCCAACGGTGAGGACTCCTAGGCAAGGAAGTTGAGAGTCTGCACCGCCATCACCACGGTGTTCAATAAACCTATCTACCAGATTCTTAGCGAGATACGCGACGAATCCTTCGTTTGGCGCCCAGCCAAGTTGGGAGAAGCATAGAGGGGCCATGATGATAGGTACCATTGCACCTTCCATGATGAAAAAGGGCACCGAACTGAGAGCTATACGCCATTAAGGCAACATCTGGAAGAGTTAGTGGCCACAGTCCTTCTGGACCAATATATTGAAGGAGGATTGCAGCCAGGCCCCTAGGATCGCAACAGACTAGATGGGACGCCAGTCGACGGTCAGCCCCAAGGCATAATCAATGTAATACATAGGATCATCGAGCCTAAACGAGTATGTGAACTAGAAGGATGATCAACAAGGCTGAGCACATGAGAGAGGTACTGAGTGCATAATTTACCATGAAAAAGGAAAAAACGGAGGCAACAAACGTCATCATCTTCTCTGACAAGGACTTAGCACGGTTACAAACCCCTCACAATGATGCACTAGTAGTTACTCTGCGTGTCAAGAATTTCGACATCAAACAGATCCTAATTGACCGAGGGAGCTCATGCAAGATAATGTACAACGAAACCTTCAAGTAACTTAAATTGGAGGACAAAGATTTAGCACTCGCAACATCTTCCTTAGTCGACTTCAACTCAATGCTAGAATGGCTGGTTGGCAAGATAATTCTGCCAGTCAAAGCAGGAACAATAACAAAACAAGTGAAATTTTGGGTATTGAAAGTCTTATCCACTTACAACATAATCTTTGGGAAGAGCATGGTTACATGCCATGCGAGCGGTAGCATCAACCTACCACCAGATGTTACAGTTCCCCAACGAAGCCGGAATGATTGAAGAAGTCTCAAGAGACCAAATCATGTCCGAGCAATGCTTTGTGACAGTGAACGGCAGTCGAGCTGCCAAAGGGTTCGTACAAATGGTGGATGAGCCAGAAAGCAACGAGTTGTTCGTAGACATCGGCAAGGCAGCCGAAAAAAAGGCAGTAGAAGATCTGGTGGAGGTCAGAATAAACGAGAAGATCCCAGAAAAGTTCTTTCTGCTTGACTCATCTTTGTCCAATACCGAGAGAATAGAGATCATGGAAATTTTGATCTCTAACATCTAGGTGTTTGCCTAGACGCCGTACGACATGCCTGGCATTGACACAAACTTCATCTGCCATCAATTCGATGTCTACCCAACCACCAGACCAATTATACAACGAACTCGCCAATCGACACTTCACCACGCCGAAGTAGTGGGAGGTAGTGGCTGAGAAAGTAGGGAATGTACTAGAAGCAGGGGAATCAGGGAGGTTTATTATCCCAGGTGGATTTTCAACACTGTGGTGGTGCCAAAAAGAACGGCAAGTGGCGCGTTTGTGTGGACTACAAGACAGTCAACAAAGCGTGCCCAAAAGACATTTTTCTTCTACCACGAATAGACCAACTGGTGGACTTAACTGCAGGTCACAACCAACTTAGCTTTCTTGATGTGTATCGCAGTTATCATCAGAATGCTATGCATGAACCAGACTAGGAGGTCACATCGTTTACAATGTCCAGAGGATTGTATTGCTACAGGGTCATGCCCTTTGGCCTGAAAAATGCAAGGGCGACATTCCAGCGAATGATTACCAAAATGTTCGAACCATTGTTAGGCAGAACAATAGAGGCTTACATAGATGACATGGTGGTTAAAAGCAAAAATGAAGGAGACCATCTCAAGGATCTCACCGAGATGTTCCAAATTTTGAATACCCGCAAGCTGCGACTGAATGCGTTCAAGTACGCGTTTGGCATGGGGTCAAGAAAATTCCTTGGCTTTCTAGTGACCAACCGAGGTATAGAAGCCGATCCATCTCAAATCAAAGACATTCAAGATCTCGAGATGCCTAACACAGTCAAGGAGGTACAACATCTCATTGGCCTTGCAGCCGCACTAAACCGATTCATAAGTCGGTCATCAGATAGGTGTCGACTGTTCTTCCAGGCACTGAAGGCCAAGTTTAAGTGGGATGACGAGTGCGACCGTGCTCTGGAAAGCTTGAAAGAGTACGTGACCTCTTCACCGTTGTTGGTAACCCCAGTACCAGGAGAGGAACTCTTTTTATACTTAGCAGTTTCTCAGCATGCAGTAAGCATAGTGTTGGTACGAGCTGAGGGAATACACACATGCCTATCTTTTATGTTAGCAAGACATTATTGGGCACCGAAACAAGGTACCTACCGTTGGAAAAGTTGGCCTTAGCTTTGATGATGGTTTCAAGAAAATTAGCGTACTACTTCCATGCCCACACCGTTATCGTCTTAACGGCCTTCCCCTTAAAAGCCTTGTTTGACAGGGTAGACTTTTCAGGGCGAATACTAAAGTGGGCTGTGGAGCTAGGACAGTTCGACATCAAGTTCCAGCCACGAACTGTGATAGAAGCCCAAGCATTGGCAAACTTTATGGCATAGTTTGTGCCAGGATCATTATGTGTGCCCGGTAGACTTATCCGAGTTAACCAAGCAAAGTGGGAAAAGGGCCGAGGGAACAAAGCCGCCCCTGCAGCAAGGCAGACAAGTGAGCAACGAACTACCTAGTCCTACAGCAGTTCCTGAAGATACACCTGAGAATGGAGTGCTAAGACAATTAAGCAGTGAGGAATAATATGCTACAATGGACAAAAAATATGGAGAAGACACCATTAACATCCCAGATCCTAAGGCATCATCAAATCCCTCCACTTGCTGAAAGTTGTTTGTAAGGGAGATGTGGAAGCTCTTCGTGGATGGAGCGTCCAATAGGCATGGTGCTGGACTGGGAATAGTCCTTATCTCATCAGATGACTTGACTATTGAATAAGGAATCAACCTTGGATTTCCAGCATCCAACAATGAGGCTGAGTACGAAGCACTGTTAGCCAGATTGAAGTTAGCATTCCTCATGGAAGCCACCGAGTTGATGGTATACAATGACTCCCAATTAGTAGTCAACCAAATTTCGGACAACTACGAAGCAAAGGACGATAGAATAGCCAAATATCAAGAGTTGATTAGAAAGGTGATCATGAAATTTGATGTGGTAAGGATAGAGCAAATCGGTCGAGAAGAAAATAGCAAGGTAGATGAGCTGGCCAGTTTTGTGTCAATGGCAGACACGTCTATCCTACACCCGTTACTAATGGATTTCTTGCCAAGACCAAGTATTGAAGAACCTGAAGCAATTGAAGTATGCTACGCCGAGCTAGGTCCCTCCTAGATGGAACCTATAGTGATATTCTTAAAAGATGGCATCCTGTCAGAGGACAAGAAGGAGGCCAACAAAATTAGAGCAAAATCACAGCGATTTTGGCTCTCTTTATCACTAGCATTGTACAAAAAATTATTCACAGCATCATACTTGAAGTGTGTCCATCCTAGTAAGGTTGAGGCGTTTTTGTTCAAAATACACGAAGGCATTTGCAGCAGCCACTAAGGGGGAAGATCGCTGGCCTACTGGGCCATTTCACAAGGGTATTGGTGGCCGTACATGCAAGTAAACATTGAGAAGTACGTCAAAAAATGCGAGAAATGTCAGAAGTTCACGCATCAAATCCATCAACCAGCTAGAGAGCTCCTACCCTTCACCAGCCTTTGGCCTTTTGCAATGCAGGACCTAGACATTGTGGGACCACTTCCAAGTACATCAGGCAATAGAAAGTTCTTTATTGCGGCAATGGACTACTTTACCAAGTGGGTGGAAGTAGAGGCACTCACCTCCATTAAAGAGAAAGACGTCAAGAAGTTTGTTTGGCAGAACATCATAACTCGGTTCGGAATACCCAAGGCATTGATATCTGACAACGGCACTCAATTTGATAGATGACTCTTCAGGAGGTTTTGCGAAGAACACAAGATTGAATTCTACAATTCTACGCCAGCATACCCCCTAGCTAACAGCCAGGCCAAGGCTTCTAACAAAGTAGTCTTAGACGGTCTGAAAAAGAGGCTGGAAAAAGTGAAAGGGAAATGGGCAGAAGAACTTCCTCAAGTCCCATGGGCATACCGAACTACACCTAGACGGTTGACGGGCGAAACGCCTTTTTCCTTGGCTTATGGTATGGAGGTAGTAATTCCTCTGGAAGTTGGCCTCCCCACCATTAAAAGCGAAAATTTTGATCCAGACTTGAATAGAGAGGCCATAGCCCTAGAATTAGACCTTGCAGAAGAGAGAAAAGAAAGAGCATTGGTACACATTGCCTCGTATCAACAGGAGTTGTCCAGAAAATACAATAAAGCAGTACACCCAAGGCAATTCAAGATTAGGGATTGGGTGCTGCGCAAAGTAAGGGGAAACACTTTGATGCCTGGAGATGACAAATTAGGACCTAATTGGGAAGGACCGTACAGAGTGATTGGTTTGGCAAGAAAAGAGGCATATCACCTAGAAGACGTGGACGACCAAGCTATTCCAAGGCCATGGAACACAACCAATCTCAAAGTATTTTATTTTTAGCTTTTTTTTAGAACACTTGTCATTTTTCTTTTTTGATATTCAATAAAACAAGTAAACATTTTTTTTTTTCCTAAAATTCTTTCCTCTGTTTGTAAAATTGTTCGTACTCTTTGCCCGACTGGGGGGCAATAAAGGAAGTTGGCAGGTTTGACCAACAAAACTTTTTGCACACTTTAGCTGAGATAAGGATCTAGGCTAAGGAAGGTTGGCAGGTTTGACCAATACTTTTTGCACACTTTAGCTGAGATAAGGATCTAGACTAAGGAAGGTTGGTAGGTTTGACAAATACTTTTACATTTTTTAGCTGAGATAAGGATCTAGGCTAAAGTTGGTTGGCAAGTTTGACCAACACTTTTTGCATTCTTTGGCCAAGATAACGATCTAGGCTAAAGAAGGTTGGCAGGTTTGACCAACAAAACTTTTGCACTCTTGAGTCGAGATAAGGATCTAGGTTAAAGAAGGTTGGCAGATTTGACTAACAAAACTTTTGCACTCTTTGGCCGAGATAAGGATCTAAGCTAAAGAAGCAAGGCAGGTTTGACCAACGAAACCTTTGCACTCTTTAGTCGAGATAAGAATTCAAGCTAAAGAAGGTTGGCAGGTTTGACCAACACTTTTTGCATTCTTTAGCCGAGTTAAGGATCTAGGCTAAAAGAGGTTGGTAGGTTTGACTAACACTTTTTGCATTCTTTGGCCAAGATAAGGATCTAGGCTAAAGGAGGTTGGCATGTTTGACCAACACTTTTTACATTCTTTGGCCGAGATAAGGATCTAGGCTAAAGAAAGCTGGCAGGTTTGACCAACACACTTTTTACATTTTTTAGCCGAGATAAGGATCTAGGCTAAAGAAGGTTGGCAGGTTTGACCAATCACAACTTTTTGTACTCTTCGACCGAGATGGCTATTTCTGCCAAAGAAGGTTGGCAGGTTTGACCAACATAGATTACTGGATTTCTTAGCCAAGAGGAGTATCTCGGCCAAATAAAGGTTGGCAGGATAAAGTAGAACCAAACTAATCAATTAGGCTAAACATGCACTGAAAATGGTGCACAACTATGCAAAAGGAAAAACTCAGTAACCGAGAAAAAAGATCTAAATTCTTTCATTCAGCAGAAGATGTTTACAAGAGATGGGGCTTATAGCCCGGTTACATAGCAAAGAAAAAAAGAAAAACAAAGGCTGAAAAGAGTCAAGTTCCACCATGGTCAGGCAAAAAGGTCATCTAGCTCCGTATCTAGGTCGACACGGACCTCACCAATTGACAGGCCGGCTCCAGTTTCACCTTCTCGTGTTAGATCAGTCACGGCCACTCCATCAGTCAGATTCAGCATGGCTTGGCTGGGCAGATCCACTCTAGCTGGCAATGGAGCCTAGCGATCGAGGTCAGTATCAGCGGGAGGAACGTCGGCTGGATCTGGGATCTCCTCCTCCTCATCCGCTTCCACCTGAAGGAACTTCTGCTGGACGACATTTGCGTAGTCCGTCATATAACCCGGTATGAAGTGGGAAGGAGGATTCAGGAACACTTCGGAGTCGTGCAACTGATCAAGCTTTTCGGCCGCAGCCTTCTAACCACACTTGAAGAATATGTCTTTAGCCGCTTCGCATTGTTGGATGTAGGTTTCTTCACCCTCCTTAAAACCACTGCCCTCTGCATCCTCCATCTTCTTCTGCAGCTCCTTTATTTGGACATCCTTTTTCTTCTCTAGCTTGGCAAGTTCGCACAAATACCGATCTTTTTCTCAGCTAGGGCTTTTTGCTTCTCCGCCTCAGTTGCACTTATCTGCTTGGCTAGTTTCTCATTCTCGACATTCAACTCGGCCAAAGAAGCCTTTAGGGCCTTTAGCTCAGCGTCTTTCATTTTCATCTCGACGACGGCCGCCTTAGCCGTTTTTCGCAATTCAATAACACGTTGGTGGGCAATGTGATTTTTCTGAATGGCCTGCAAAGCGTATGAAGAGGTAAGTTCAATCGCACTAGGAGACTGTAAAAAAATAGCAGTTATATTGAAATTTCAGACTTTACCAAAACCATCGACTTGGTGGTGGACCAAATCGCCTTCAGCTCGGTCAGGTGGTTGTGTTTTTCTATGTCGGCTAGAAGGCACAAGCTTTTGGATAGACCAAAGGCTAACATGTGGTCTTTTTCGGCGGCAACTGAGTCGGTCGTGGACACAACATGACCTTTGAAAGTCACAGCCGAAGCCCACACTGAAGAAGAACAACTAGCGTGGCCAAGGTGGCCTCCCCCTTGACGAGGCTAGCTTACCGGCAACTCGATCTCAGGCAGCTCAACCTCTTCTTTATCCACCAGCTGCTGCAGTTGAGATGCCAAAGTGTGTGGCCTCTTGCTGGGCTGGGATGAAGTAGCATGGGTGGAAGGCAGGGCAATAACGGTTTTTACGGTCTGACCGGTGGTAGTTTGCTCGGTCTGGACCTCGGTGTTTGAGATGGATGTCTGTTCGATGATTAAAGCTCGGACGGCTCTCTTCTTTGCCATCTCTTATTCTTCAGTGAGAGGGATTAAGTTGATTTGAGGAGGGGTGGGGTCTAGCTTAGGTGAGGATTCTAAAAGGAAATCAGTTACTGTGGTCTTCCTCTTACTACTATAACGGTAGGTCGGTTGCACATCAAGAACTTCGGCCCAGTCTCTATGCCGATATCGTAGTACGGCTCAGAGTACAGCCTGGTTCGCGTATGCGTAAGTGGATTTAAGCTGGTTTAAATCTGTAAAAAGGGGCAAACTTGCACGGGTTAGCACGGCATGTGATACGATAGCAAAAAGGATAAAAACCGGACTATCCTTACCGGCTGTTCCTTTGTTCGAGTTAATGTTGTAGCCCGGTATTTGGGCTTCCTGGTCTTCAAAATTTCCTAACACCCAAAGAAAGTCGTCATCATTTAGGTCTTTGTCCGGTGGTTTCTTGACAATTTTCTCTCGGCCTTTTCTAATTCTAAGCTAATAAACCCAACCGTCGTCATTCTGGCTGAGCGAATATTGGTGGAACAGCTTGGCCAAACCCAGGTTGAGGCCAAGGCGACGATTTAGCTCGGCTATCCCATTGATAATCCTATAGGTGTTGGTTGATAATTGAGTGGGGCATAGCTTGGTTTGTCTAAGGAACTCGCAAATTAATGGTTGGACTGGGAACCGAAGTCCTCCCTCTATGATGGACACCACAGTGAAAAGAACAAAACCTGGGTTTCCCTATGGCGTGGTGTCTAACTCGGCCAAGGAAAGGTGGACGTTGTCTAGTATATGGTAATCCCTTCAGAATTCGGCCATGGCATTAGGCGAGTTCACCAGAAAGCGGTATTTTCCCATTATCTTAAAATTACTATGTTAAAAAAGTTTACACGGCGGCCTAGCACAGCGCTGATGTGGACTTTCATTGGCTCGGTTGAACAAAAGAGCCCAGGGGCAAGGTGCAAGGTGTGTCTGGCAAACCTAGTCAAGTCTACAAAGTGGAAATAAAAAGGTGTTATGCCTAGGTGATAAATCGGGCTAAGTAAATAGTCAATACTAAACAAACTTAGCTCAGCATTGGGGGGTCATGTGCCATGCTTAGTTCGGCTAGGGAACAGAACCAGCTCAAGGTTTTAGATCGGCCTAAACCGAGGTCATTTTAGTTTGGTTTAGTGGAAAATGCAGGATTATAGCCCGGTTGTTGAGCAAGGCATTTCTAGTTTAGTCAAAAGCAAGCCTAAAGGTCGCAAACAAGTTCTTATTTCGGTTACAGTACGATTTTGGATCAAAAACCTAGTTCCAAACTGGTTCAAGTTCCAGTAAATATGTTTTCAGGCTTGAGCATAGAGTTTTGAGGTTTTTTTTTTTTTTTTTACATTGGTTCAGTTTTTAGTGTATATAACACACATATCTGGTGTTAAAATGTTATTCTTTAGAAATAAACAGAAGTATATCAGTAGAGAAGAGAAAGAGGTATGGGCAACTTACGAATTTAGGGCGTGAAAACAAAATCCAATTGACAGAAGGAGCACCAGCAAAAAGGCAAAGAAGACAAGCGATTTAGATGCTTGGGTTGGGACTTGAGCAAAGGAGGTGCAGATATAGAACTCAGAGTGCGAGGGTTTGCAAGAGAGAAGATGAAAAGTGAGGGTGATTGATAAAAAAAAAACGAGTTTTATATGACATGAAAGCAAAACGGCGGGACTTTTCGAAATTTTTGGGCAGTGTTTTGACGGCTGTCATAATGAGTAGGGGCAATCATTGCGTGCCACGTGTCCTAGTGAGGACACGATGTCAGGAGCGTGAAAAGACGGGATGTACGATCGGCGCAATTTTTGGAAACCGAGCAAAATTTGAGCTCGGTCAGTATGAGTATTTTCGTTCGGTTAGGCTGGATGGTTTGGGGGTTTGGTTGACATCGACTTTGACAGCTCGATCGATACTGGATAATCCCAAACATGCTGCGCAGATGGAATTAAGGGGCAATTAAGACGGTAATTTATGTAAATAGTTTGGGTCGAGCTAAGTCCATTTATCTTAGACATTGGGCCGAACTACGGGCCGAAGTAAATGTTTGGATAGCACGGTCCTGGATCATCTAGGCATCAAGTCGGTCAGAGATAGGCTGCCAGGAGCCTGACCTAGCTATCCTAGGCTAAACCTCGTAGAGGACCGAGGTGTTAGTAGGAAGGAGGACCGAGCTAAGGGTAGATTTGCAGGGCTCCATCTCACAATTAGGACTACCACGGTGCTGCCTAAAGCAACATCGAGCCGTGTAAAAGCTCAGTTGAGTGTGGTACCGGTCGAGGTAAGAGTTGCAACTATCTCACTTAGTTGACAGTGAGTAGGGCGTTATTAGGATAGGCATTATTCTTGGGAGTGTGATTTCTAGGAGAACTCTGCTAAGGGGAGTTAGAATCCTATTAGAATTGTACCAAGCAGAATCTATAAAAAGCTCATGACAGGATTTATACACAGGTATTACAATTCTTACTCTCAAATACACAGAGTTTTTCTGTCTATTATCTATTTTGCTGACTTAGGCATTGGAAAGATTTCTGGCACACACTCGCCAGCTAACTCATGTTTGTGTTTTCAGGTAATAAAGAGATAACGTTTGGAGGAGTGTAAACTTGATTAATAAGATTATACGAGAAAAAATTTTCGTGCTTGTACAAATACCATAACACTCAAACGGCTAGCAATCAAAGCTCATAATAATAAATAAATGTTAAAACAGTTTTCGAATTAAAAGACACTAAATAAGAGATTTATTGTTGCAATAATGTTAAATAATTAAA
>JAPPVO010002651.1:0-53910 GCA_030407325.1 Camellia japonica | reverse complement strand
TTTGAATTTCGTTTGATTTTCTTCCTATTTCCCTTTGTTTTCTCTAACTTTCTCTTCTAGCTCTCTAGAATAAAGTTTCTCTCCAACTTTATCCGTCCTTCTCCATTTTGTTCGAGTAACTAATTAGCTTAGGACACGAATTGTTTCATTAGCTTAGGTGGCCAAGTTAAACACAAACTAACCTTGCTTGGCCTCTAAGAAGGAGAATTTTCTGAGTAATTGTAGCTGAACAATATTAGTTTAACTTAAGCACCTCATTAATGGTTTTCTAAATCACCTATGTGGTCAATTCTCAAGTCCAAATAGGTGAATTTGAATTACCTTTGATTTTCTTCCGATTTCTCTTTGTTTTCTCTAACTCTCTCTTTTAGCTATCTAGAATAAAGTTTTTCCCTAACTTTGTCCGTCCTTCTCGATTTTTTTCTAGAAACTAATTAGCTTAGGCCACTAATTGTTTCATTAGCTCAAGCAGCCAAGTTTAACTCAAACTAACTATGCTTAGCCTATAAGAAAGAGAATTTTCTGTGTAAGGCCACTAATTGTTTCATTAGCTCAAGCGGCCAAGTTTAACTCAGACTAACCATGCTTAGCCCACCTACTCCCCCCACCTTTAAACCCACTGAGAGCTCTCTTGATAGTCCATGGTGGAGCCTTACTGGCGATGGTCTTTTTACTATTCAGTCTACTTGGGACTGCTGGAGGGTTAAGGGTCTTAAAGTCCCTTGGAGCAAAATGCTTTGGGGGCCTCCTTATATTCCTAGGGTTAGCTTCATTGTTTGGTTGGCTATTCATGAAAGACTGAACACTAGGGATAGATTGTAGGTTTTTGGGCTTGTTACTCATCCTAGTTGTCCCCTATGTAATGATCCTATGGAGAGCCATTCTCATCTTTTTTTTAGATGTGCTTACTCATCAAAGATTTGGGCTGCCATCCAGGGTAAATGTAATGTGAGTTGGCCTAATCTAACCTGGTTAGAATATGTTGAGTTGGCTGTGAAATCTACTAAAGGTAGATCTCTGAAGTCTGCTATTACGAAGTTGTCCTTTATGTGCACGGTGTATCATATCTAGATGGAGAGAAATGGTAGAGTCTTTAATAATACCAATGTTCCTGCTGAGATTGTCACCAAACATATTATCCAAATGGTGAGGGGTAGGATCATTTCTATGAGTAATGTGATGTTGTCTACAGGTGATAGCTGGTACTTGTCACAATGGAACCTGCTAACAACAATCATGAATTTGCCTACTGCTGGAAGGCATGAGGGATGTGAGTTTACCTATATTGAGGGTTGAGTGATTGTAGCATAAAGTGAGTGCTTCCTAAATGGTTGTTCTTTTGCAGGTACTGTTGACAATCATATTCTTGATGTTGCTTGATCTAAGGAATGGACAGGGCAAGATTCACTGTGGGTTGAGTGATGTGAGCCAGCACATGATACACTCTAAATGTGGGATGAGAGATGTGAGTTGTACCAAAACTGGTTTTCTAATGATTCTTTATATATGTTATCTATTTTCTATTTTGCAGGACAGGGACGCTCTCATAACTCTGCTACTATTCCAGATTGAGTCTAAATCTGTGAGCTGTGGGTTGAGTGATGTGAGACATTACATGGAGAGGATAGGCATATTTTATTGTGGGCCGAGAGTTGTGAGATCTTATATAATATATGTTCTTTTTCTGCTCCTATTTGATCTAAAAAACAGTCTAAGTTTCTATATGTGGCTGGATTTGGTTTAGGTTCACCGTTCCATGAAAAGGTGGAGAGGTTGTGACAGTAAGCTGTGCGATTCTGGGAGACGCAGCATTGTTTCCATGATGCTTGACTGGTGGTGTAGAGGTGGCTGCATTCTGCAACCTTCTTGGCTGCTACATGCTGTTTGGAGATGCTTCTCGGCGATGGCAGCAAGATGCGCCTTGTCTAGAGTTCTCAAAGGGTTCATAAGTTGTTTTATATTCTGGTTGTATCTATTCTTTTTTTTGGTTTGGTGGTTTTGTTGTATGTTGTAAATATTTTCCATCCTGGGTTGTTTGTGGTTCATTTTGGATATGCTTGAGCCCAAGTATTGGGTTGGTTTATTGGTCTTTCACGGTGACCTTGTACAGGACCCCTGTTTACTTTGTGGACATGGCTCTTGAACAAGTCTTATGGTCTGCTCGTTTATTCTGATTGCTTGGGTTCTTGTGTTGGTTATGGCTGGTTTGTTTAGCGGCTGCTTATTTGTTATCTTTTAGTTTAGTTTAGTTTTGGCTTGTTGCTCCCTTTGTTGTCGTTGTTGTAGTTGTGGTGGGGCCTGGGGTATGCCCCTTGTAATCGTGTAAATTTTTCTGTTCTATTTATTTCTTATTCACCCAAAAAAAACCATACTTAGCCTATAAGAAAAGAGAATTTTCTGCGTAATTGTAGCCTAACGATTTCCGCTTAACTTAAGCACCTCATTTAAGTTTTTCTAAATCACATAAGTGTTCAATTCTCATGTCCAAAAGGATGAATTTGAATTCCCTTTGATTTTCTTGCTATTTCTCTTTCTTTTCTCTAACTTTCTCTTCAACCTCCCAAGAAGAAAGTTTCTCTCTAACTTTCTCCGTCGTTCTCCATCCTTCTCTATTTGGTTCTAGAAACTAATTAGCTTATGCCACTAATTGTTTCATTAGCTTAACTGTCCAAGTTTAACTCAAACTAACCTTGCTTTGCATCGAAGAAAGAGAATTTTCTTAGTAATTGTCGCTTAACGATATTAGTTTTACTTAAGCCCCTCATTATGGTTTTCAGAATCACCTTTGTGTTTAATTCTTAGGTCCAAATTGATGAATTTGAACTCCATTTGATTTTCTTCCTGTTTCACTTTCTTTTCTCTAACAATCTCTCCAAACCCTCAAGAAGAATGTCTGTCTCTATCTTTGTCCATCCTTCTTTATTTTGTTCTAGGAACTAATTTGCTTAGGCCAATAATTGTTTCATTTGCTTCTGTGGCTAAGTTTAACCCAAACTAACATTGCTTAGCCTCTAGGAAAGAGATTTTTCTGCGTAATCGTAGCTTCACGATAATAGTTTTAACTTATGCCACTCGTTTAAGGTTTTCTAAAACTCCCAAGTGTTCAATTCTCAAGTCCAAAAGGGTGAACTTGAATTCCCTTTGATTTTCTTGCTGTTTCGCTTTCTTTTCTCTAACTTTCTCTTCTACCTCCCAAGAAGAAGTTTCTCTCTAACTTTCTCCGTCCTTCTCTATTTTGTTCTAGGAACTAATTAGCTTAGGCCACAATTGTTTTATTAGTTCAAGCGGCCAAGTTTAACACAAACTAACCTTGCTTAGCCTCTAAGAAAGAAATTTTCTGAGTAAGTGTAGCTTAATGATTTTCGTTTAGCTTAAGCACCTCATTTAAGGTTTTATAAATCACCTAGGTATTCAATTCTCAAGTCCAAAAGGATGAATTAGAATTCCCTTTGATTTTCTTCCTATTTCTCTTTCTCTTCCCTAACTTTCTCTTCTAGCTCTCAAGAAGAAAGTTTCTCTCTAAGTTTCTCCATCCTTCTCTATTTTGTTGTTCTTGGAACTATTTAGCTTACGCCACTAATTGTTTCATTTTTCTTAAGTGGCCAAGTTTTACTCAAACAAACCTTGCTTAGCCTCTAAGAAAACGAATTTTCTGAGTAATTGTAGCTTAACGATTTTCGTTTAACTTAAGCACCTCATTTACAGTTCTCTATTCACCCAAAAAAAAACTCTCATGTCCAAAAGGATGAATATGAATTTCCTTTGATTTTCTTCCTATTTCTCTTTCTTCCACTAACTTTCTATTTTAGCTCTCAGGAAGAAAGTTTATCTCTAACTATCTCCGTTAATGATATTAGTTTAACTTAAGCACCTCATTTATGGTTTTCTAAATCACCTAAGTCGTCAATTCTCCAGTCCAAAAGATGGAAATTTAATTTCCTTTGATTGTCTTCCTATTTCTCTAACTTTCTCTTCTAGCTCTCAAGAAGAAAGTTTCTTTCTAACTTTCTCCGTCCTTTGCCATCCTTCTCGATTTTGTTACAGGAACTAATTAGCTGAGGCCACTAATTGTTTCATTAGCTTATGTGGCCTAGTTTATCTCAAAATAACCCGGCCTAGCGTCAAAGAAAGAGAATTTTCTGAGTACTTGTAGCTTAACGATATTAAGCACCTTATTTATGGTTTTCTAAATCACCTATGTGTTCAATTCTTAAATCCAAAAGGAAGAATTTGACTTCCCTTTGATTTTCTTCCTAAATCTCTTTCTTTTGCTAACTTTCTCTTCTAGCCATATAGAAGAAAGTTTTTCCCTAACATTGACCGTCCTTCTCCATCCTTCCCTAATTATTTCTTACGCCACTAATTATTTCGTTAGCTTAAGAGGCCAAGTTTAACTCAAACAAGCCTTGCGTAGCCTCTAAGAAAGAGTATTTTCTAAGTAACTCTGGCATAATGATTTTAGTTTAACTTAAGCTCATCATTTAAGGTTTTCTAAATCACCTACATATTCAATTCTCAAGTCCAAAGGGATGAATATGAATTCCCCTTGATTTTCTTCCTGTTTATCTTTGTTTTCTTTGACTTTCTCTGCTAGCTCTCTAGAAGAAAGTTTTTATCTATTCACCCAAAAGAAGAAAGTTTTTATCTAACTTTGTCCGTCCATCTCCATTCTTCTCTATTTTGTTCTAGGAACTAATTAGCTTAGGCCACTAATTGTTTCATTAGCTTAAGTGCCCAAGTTTAACTCAAACTAACCTTGCTTAGCCTCCTAGAAAGAGAATTTTCAGCGTAATTGTGGCTTAATGACATTAGTTTAACTTAAACACCTCATTTATGGTTTTCTAAATCACCTATGTGTTCAATTCTCAAGTTCAAATGGATGAATTTGAATTCTGTTTGATTTTCTTCCTATTTCTTTTTGTTTTCTCTAACTTTCTCTTCTAGCTCTCTAGATTAAAGTTTTTCTCTAACTTTGTCCGTCCTTCTCCAACCTTCTCTATTTTGTTCTAGGAACTAATTAGCTTAGGCCACTAATTGTTTCATTAGCTTAAGTGGTTAAGTTTAACTCAAACTAACCTTGCTTAGCCTCCTAGAAAGAGAATTTTCAGCGTAATTGTGGCTTAATGACATTAGTTTAACTTAAACACCTCATTTATGGTTTTCTAAATCACCTATGTGTTCAATTCTCAAGTTCAAATGGATGAATTTGAATTCTATTTGATTTTCTTCCTATTTCTTTTTGTTTTCTCTAACTTTCTCTTCTAGCTCTCTAGATTAAAGTTTTTCTCTAACTTTGTCCGTCCTTCTCCAACCTTCTCTATTTTGTTCTAGGAACTAATTAGCTTAGGCCACTAATTGTTTCATTAGCTTAAGTGGTTAAGTTTAACTCAAACTAACCTTGCTTAGCCTCCTGGAAAGAGAATTTTCAGAGTAATTGTAGCTTAATGACATTAGTTTAACTTAAACACCTCATTTATGATTTTCTAAATCACCTATGTGTTCAATTCTCAAGTCCAAATGGATGAATTTGAATTCCGGTTGATTTTCTTCCTATTTCCCTTTGTTTTCTCTAACTTTCTCTTCTAGCTCTCTAGAATAAAGTTTCTCTCCAACTTTATCCGTCCTTCTCCATTTTGTTCGAGGAACTAATTAGCTTGGGACACTAATTGTTTCATTAGCTTAGGTGGCCAAGTTAAACACAAACTAACCTTGCTTAGCCTCTAAGAAGGAGAATTTTCTGAGTAATTGTAGCTGAACAATATTAGTTTAACTTAAGCACCTCATTAATGGTTTTCTAAATCACCTATGTGGTCAATTCTCAAGTCCAAATGGGTGAATTTGAATTACCTTTGATTTTCTTCCGATTTCTCTTTGTTTTCTCTAACTTTCTCTTTTTTTTGGGTGAATAAGACATAAATAAAACAAGAGAATGAACAAGATTACAAGGGGCATGCCCCAGGCCCTAAAAAGCTATACACGAGAAATGAAAAGCAAAGCCAAAACTCAATACAAGAACCAAAACGCAAGATGTTCAAACACTATATCCAAGAGAAATAGCAGTTGAACAAAAGCGAAACAAACTCAAAACCATAATAAAACATATGATAGCTACGGTCCAGCCATCCAAAGAACTGGGGATAAAACCAACCAAAATGACCCATCCAAAAAACACCAAACCCTAAACCAGCAATGTCTTGAAGCATACTCCACACGGAGAGAGATAGAAATCCTAACAAGCGCTGGAGAAGGAACCAGCAAACAGAGGTATGCATCCAGCAACTAGAAGAGTGTAACAAAACATAATCCCTAGTACACCCCACTAGGGTAGGCAAAAACTGTATGTAGTTACAGTATGTATAAGACAAAATGAAAATGAAATACAACTTATGAACTTTTAGAATTTTCTAGGCGGCGCATTCAGTAGCCACTCCCATTGAACCATTCCTCACACTAGCCAGCTTCGAAGTATCCAACTGCAGCTTGAGATAACATTCCTTTGTTGAGCATTGATGGAATGCATGTCCTACACAATGTAGAATGACTTGCCAGGACAATAGAGATGTATTGAAACCATTAACAGTGAAATACAAAAGATCCAAGAAAAGGTTTGCTACATTTACAATATATGAGCTCACACCACTCAACCCACTATATAAGACCTCACCACACTCGGAAAAAGCTTCCTTAACCTGCACATAAAAAGATACAATATATATAATGGTGAGTTTGTAAAACATATAGAGACTAATTTCTCTCAACCCACAAATGTTCAAGGAAATAGTGACTATTTGTCTCACCACACTCAACCCACATATAATATCAATCTTCAAAAGGACACATCTACACAGGCAGCAGCTAGTTAGATAGACACTCAATATCATGCTCACAGTCACTCAACTCACACTTTACTGAACTCACTTCACTCAGCAGCCCTCCCACCACTGCGAAGATGGGGCTTCAGTATGGAATTAGGTAGGTTCCAATGCAAAAGGAACCAATTATCACCTGTTGCCCTAGGAATGTTGACAATAGACAGCATTCGACTTCTCACCATCAGCACAATAGTGTTAATAATGACCTCAACAGGTTTGCATTCTTTATTAAAAATTTTGTTATTCCTTTCAAGCCAAGCATAGTACACAGTGCAGAGAAAGGAGAGTCTAGTGATGAAAGATTTCATAGACTTCCCTTTACTCTCTCTGTGGACAATTGTAACAATTTCAGGCCAAGGCACATTATTCCACTGGACATTGCATTTGCCTTGCATTGCATGCCAAATTCTGTGTGTGAAAGTGCATTCAAAGTAAAGATGTGAATGACTTTCATCATGAACAAGGCAGAAAGGATAGGTTGATATAGAAGAAATACAAAAAGATTGGAGTCTATCACTAGTGTTCAATCTACCATAGATAGCCATTCAAACAACAAAACTGACTTTGGGAATACTAGGATGGCCCCAAACCAAATTATACCAAGGAACAATATCCTGCTTCTTTCTCCACAACTCCCATGCAAATTTAATAGTGAATTCACCATCTGGGTTTAAGGACCAAATAGCTTTATCTATTTCCAAGGGGTTAGGAAGACAATTGTTAGGGGTTTGGGAGGTTAATTCCCTAAGATCCCAAGAGTTAGGGAAAGGCCAATTCCAGGAGCCCCCTACAATAATCTGACTAACTTTGGAGTCCTCATTTAAGCCAGAGCCATACATAATTCTGTCACCATATCTATCCCAAAGGGGGCCCAGGTGGTGCCAATTATCATACCATAAAAATGTATTCTGACCATTTCCAATCCTATGTTTGATAAGAGGGTAAAAAACAGGCCTAAGAGAGAGGATTTTCCTCCAGACCCATGAAGGGTCACTAGGAACTTTGATTTTCCAAAAACATTTCCCCTTTAGAAGATAAGATTTGACCCATTGGCACCACATAGATTTTTCCCCTCCGGAAAAGAGGAACCAAACATGTTTGGCAATGGCAGCCTTGTTCCAAATCTCAATAGATTTAAAACCCAGACCACCCTCTTTCTTAGGAGTGCAAATTTTATCCCAAGCAATTTTCGCACTATGCTTCCTAAGGTCCGTTCTAGACCAGAGAAAGGCTCTAAGAAGACTCTCAATATCCTTAATAACTCTCTTAGGCAAAATGAACAAGGAAGACCAATAAACTTGCATGGAGAACAAGATGGTCTGGATAAGTTGTGCCCTGCCAGCATAAGATAGAAGTTTATTGGTCCAGCTACTAATCCTCTTAGTAATCCTATCAACAAGTTGTGTACAATCAGAGGCTCTCAACTTGGTAGTGATGAGGGGCACTCCAAGGTATTTGACAGGCAAAGTACCCTCAGTAAAAGTGGCAATTTGAAGAATACCCTCTCTTAACTCCTTGTTACAACCAGAAAAATAGATGTTGCTCTTGCTAGGGTTGGGAGTGAGGCCCAAAAGAGAGCTGAACTCATCTAAACCATCCATAATCATCCGAATAGTGTAAATATCGCCTTTACCGAAAATCATAAGATCATCAACAAAGCACAGATTAACAATTCTAGTTTTCTTACATCTCCAATGAAACTTGAAAAGGGGATGTTTAGATTTTTCATCCAAAATCCGAGCAAGGACCTCCATAGCCAAAACAAAAAGATAAGGAGACATGGGATCTCCTTGCCTGAGACCTCTAGCCCCTTTAAAGTAACCATGAAGGCTCCCATTAATACAGATGGAAAAGGATGGGCTAGTCATACAAGCTTTAATCCAGGAGATCATAGCTTGGGGAAAACCCATAGCAGTAAGAATATCAATAATGAACTCCCATCTAACTGTATCATAAGCTTTCATGATATCAACTTTCATAGCACACTTAGGAACATGTGAATTCTTGTGATAACCTCTCATAATCTCTTGAGACAGAAAAATATTGTCAGAGATTCTCCTCCCATGAACAAAAGCAGATTGGACAGGATCAATAAGATCAAGGAGGACAACTTTAATTCTGTTAGCAATAATTTTGGCAATGCACTTATAGATTGTATTGCAACAAGAGATAGGTCTGTAGTCCCCCACTTTCACAGGGTTAGGAATCTTGGGGATGAAAGCAATGGTAGTATTGTTGATTTCAGAAAGGAGCTTCCCAGATTCAAAGAAAGCTCTTATAGCCTGGGTAACATCCTTACCAACAACATCCCAAGCACTTTTGAAGAAACCAGTAGAAAACCCGTCAGGGCCAGGGGCCTTATTAGCTTTTAAGGACCAGAAAACATCCTTAATCTCCTTATCAGAAACAGGGCTAGCCATTTTAATAGCTTGCTCAGTAGTGACTCTAGAATGGATTAGATTTTGAATTCTACTAGAACCACTATACTGATCTTGAGAAGGAGTGCCAAAAAGATTGGAAAAATAGTCTATAAATGCATCATGAACTTCCTCAGGTTTGGACGAAATCCTACCACCCTCCATCTCAACATTAAGAATTTTTCCTCTATTGATGTTTTTTTTTGGGTGAATAAGAAATAAAATAAAACAGAAAGATTTACAAGATTACAAGGGGCATACCCCAGGCCCTACCAAACAACACAACAAACCTCGGCACATTACACCCAAACACCAAACCACAAAACCAAACAAAAATAGAAAACAAACTATACAACACCAAGAGAGGCAACATTGGATTCTCGAATCGGCAAAAGGAATTGGCTACTTAGCCGATTTGTACAACGACCGTGTCCAGTAATGGATATGGGCATTGTACAAATCAAAATACCAGCAGCCCACACCGAACCATCTAAACTAAGATTGCCCAACAAAATAAGGTCCATTCTACGCTTACAGAACCACATAACAAAACACACACAAATCCTACTACACAGCCCGTAGAGGTAGGCCAAAACACCCAAGAAAAGTATGTACAAACAATAAAGAAAACAACTGATTAACACTCTCATGTAGCGTAGCCAGGCGCTTAGGCAGCCATCACCACCGCGAAACACATACACTCTTCCAACAGCCTCCTTGCAGCCGTTGACTCATAACATTCCATCGTGAAAGGATCTTGCAAAGGTGACACAGTTTGCAACCACCCCCCCACACCACCACTCATCGGATTACCCCATTGCGAATAGACATTGCCAAAATGATACAATGTGCAGCCATCCACATACCACCACGCTAGAATTGAATTTCCATCATCACAGATACAAACTTCACGAGGCAGCCTGGATCCCTCATAGGAAGCAGCAGAACAAACCTCCCAGCCGTAACTAATACCTGTAGCACAGAATAGAGAGGAATATCCGTAACAGTGTAACGAATCATAGAGAAGTAGAAACAACAAACACACAGTATAGGACCTCCCCACACTCGACCCACAACAAAGGATGCCACTCCACTCAATGTAAGGTCTCACATCACTCACTCGACCCACTGCTCATACTACTCACACATTCAGCCAGCTGAGCTATATACTTGGATGAACCATTAACCTGCACAAAATATATATAATTTATAGTAAGAGTTAGGATAAAACAAATATACTTCCTCCCCCCACTCAACCCACATATACGGTGCCAAATATACTGGCTCACATCACTCAACCCTCCCTTCAATGTCTCCAGAATTTGTAGAGCTGTGGAGATCATAGCAAATCAATGGATTCTGCAAAACAGCAACCTCATTAGAAAAACCCTCAATATATCCTCACCATCACTCAACCCTCAATGTAGGTAACCTCACACCACTCAATCTCCTATCAGCAGCAGCAGCCATGATTGTAGGAGGCAAATTCCATTGCAACAAATACCAATTGTCACCTGCAGAAGATTTCACATTTTCCATAGATAGAAGTCTACCTCTAACCATTTGGATGATAGAATTAGTAACAACCTCTTCAGGTTTGAAAACCTTACTAAAGATTCTACTATTTCTCTCGATCCAAATGTGGTATATAGTACAGAGAAAGGATAATTTCAAGATCATTGTTTTCAAAGACTTGCCATAAATAGATTTAGTAGCAAAATCAACCATTTCCAACCAAGGCAGTGAAGGCCAATTGGAATTACATTTAGTTTGGATAGCATCCCAAATCCTAGAGGAGTAAATACACCTAAAGAAAAGATGGGAATGGTTCTCCTCAGGGGCACAACACAAAGGGCAGCAAGGGCTAGTTAAAAGACCAAAAAGCTGAAGCCTATCCCCTGTGTTTAACCTCTCGTGAATGGCCAACCACACAATGAAACTAACCCGAGGGATAAAAGGAGGACCCCAAATAAGTTTAGACCAAGCAACCTTTGGACCCTTGTCTCTCCAGCAATCCCAAGCAGAGTGGATGGAGAAGGACCCATCAGCAGTCAAACTCCACACCGGAATATCAGGGGAGTCAAGGGAGGGTTTAAGAGAAGGAGGGGTAGCAGCAATCCATTCCTGTATCTCCCAAGAGTTGGGAAAAGGCCAATTCCATGAATCACCCGAGACAATGGAACTAACCTTTGTACAGTCAGGAAGGTTAGTGTCATACAAAATCCTCGGACCATACCGACGCACAAGCGAACCTAAAGGGTGCCAATTGTCATGCCAAAGGAACACATTTTCACCATTACCAATTTTGAAATTGATGATGGGGAAAATTAAGTCCCTAAGAGACAGGAGTTTCCTCCTCCAAACCCAGGAAGGGTCACTAGGCATCTTAACACCCCAAAAACTCTTCCCCTTTAGTAAGTAAGACTTAACCCATTGGCACCACATAGAGCACTCCCCACCAGAAAACAAATACCAAACATGTTTAGCTATGGCCGCTTTATTCCAAACCTCCATATCCTTAAAACCAAGCCCACCCTCACTCTTAGTCTTACAAATATTCTTCCAAGCAATCTTAGCACTATGCTTTTTCAGCTCAGTCCCAGACCAAAGAAAGGACCTAAGAAGGGCCTCAATGTCACGAATAACCCTTTTAGGAAGGATAAAAATGGAAGACCAATAAACTTGCATCGAAAAGAGAATAGACTGGATGAGTTGGGCTCTTCCAGCATAAGATAGCAATTTATTGGTCCAGCTTTTAATCCTTTTAGTCAACCTATCAACCAGGGTTTGGCAGTCACAAGCTTTAAGCTTAGTAGTAATCAAAGGCACACCCAAATATTTCACAGGGAGAGATCCCACAGTAAATTTGGCAATGTGCAGAATATTCGCTTTAAGCTCACTACTACACCCGGAAAAGTAGATATTACTCTTGTTAGGATTAGGGGTAAGACCCGACAAGTTCCTAAACTCCTCCAAGCCTTGCATGATGAGCTTAACAGTACCCGGATCCCCTTTACAAAAAATCATAAGGTCATCAGCAAAGCACAAATTAACAATTTTATTCTTCTCACATCTCCAATGAAATTTAAAAAGAGGGCTCCTAGATTTTTCAGCAAGAATACGAGCCAAAATCTCCATAGCCAACACGAAAAGGTAAGGAGACATAGGGTCTCCTTGTCTAAGCCCTCTAGCCCCTTTAAAGTACCCATGAAGGCTCCCATTAATGCAAATGGAGAAAGAAGGACTAGTCATACATGCTCTAATCCAATTTATCATGCAAGGAGGGAAGCCCATAGCAGTGAGAACATCAAGAATGAAGTCCCATCTCACAGTGTCATAGGCCTTCATAATGTCCACTTTCATAGCACACTTCGGAGTATTGGAACTCCGGTGGTAACCTCTCATAATCTCCTGGGACAAGAAAATGTTATCCGAGATTCTTCTACCCTGGACAAAGGCAGATTGCACAGGATCAATCAGGTCAGGCAGCACCAATTTGACTCTGTTAGCTATGATCTTGGCAATACATTTGTAGATGGTGTTGCAGCAGCAAGATATAGGTCTATAGTCACCAACATTCATAGGATTAGGAATTTTAGGAATAAGAGCAATGATGGTGCTATTTATCTCCGAAAGAAGTTTACCAGAGTCAAAGAAAGATTTAATGGCAAGGGTAACCTCCTTTCCAACAATATCCCAGGAGCTTTTAAAAAAACTAGCTGAATACCCATCAGGGCCAGGGGCTTTATTGGCTTTGAGAGACCAAAAAACCTCATTAATTTCAGTATCCGAAACAGGTTTAGCCAAAAGAGCCGACTGAGACCCAGAAACTTTTTTATTCACCAGCGATTGGATGCGCTCTAACCCATTATACTGCCCCAAGATGGGGGTACCAAATAACTTGGTATAGAACTGGACAAAGGCATCATGAATATCAGCACTTTTAGTGGATCTAGTGCCATCCTCCAAACCACACTCATGATTTTACTTCTGTTGACATTGTTTTTCACAGACCTAAAGAAGAAGCTGCTGTTCCTATCACCTAGGCCAAGCCACTGGACTCTGGATTTCTGAAGAGCAAGGCACTCTTCCAATTTACTAAGCTCAATGTATCTCTTCAACTCCTCTCTCTCCTCAGATTGGAGCCCAGAATTCAAAGGATCCTTGTCAAGTTTAATTTGGACACGATCCAAACTAGCCTTGGAAATAAGGACACGAGTGGAGATATCACTAAAATCTTTCTTATTTAAAAGCTTAAGACTAACTTTAAGTTGTCTCAGCTTTTGGCAAATCCTGAACATAGGGACACCACGAATATACTGAACCCAAGTGCTAGACACAGTACTAAGAAAATCTGGGTGCCGAGACCAGAAGTCAAAGTATTTAAAAGGTTTCTTAAAGGAGCCACTGTTAACACTGACATCGACCACAGCTGAGGAGTGATCAGAGATACCAGCTGGGAGAAAGGTAGCCGTAGATTCCGGAAACTTATCCATCCAGGCCTCATTAACCAAGACTCTGTCAATCTTAGTTGCTATGAAAGCTCCTTCACACCTTTTATTAGCCCATGTGAATTGGCACCCACCATATGATAGGTCCGCCAGTTCAGATGCGTTAATATAGGTGTTGAACTCCTCATGTTCAGGAGACCAATTTGAAGAACCCCCAATCTTTTCCTGAGGGTACCTAATAGCATTAAAATCACCCATGAAAATACAGGGAACTTTGGATTTAGCACGGGAGATATTAAACATCTTTTCAAAAAATAATTTCCTCAAAATGTGCTTGTTTTCAGCATAGACAAAAACAGCAAAGAAAATTTCATTTGTTGCCAAATCACAGATTTTACACAAAATATGCTGATTGGACATTGAAACTAACTGAAGAGAACAAAAATCTTCATTCCAGCACACCCAGACTCTCCCAGTTTCAGTTGGTTGGGAATTAGAGAGCAACGACCAATTTCCAAAACACTTACCACATATTTTCTGCTCATTAGACTGTTTTATTTTAGTTTCCAAAATTCCCATGACATGGACATTTTCTTTAGACACAAAATTCCTGATTTCTTTATGTTTAGTAGGATCATTCAATCCTCTAACATTCCAAGAAGCAATTTTAATAGTCATTGAGAAACAAAAGGGGAAAGAACAAAAACCCAACCAACCAACTGAAACTGGTTACCTCTTCTTCTTCCTCTGACTGCTGCTGCCCTTGCCAGAGGACTTGTTCTTCACATTTGACTTGGCTCCAGAATGAGTCTTCTTCGTCTCTTTCAGAGCTGTTTCCAACATTTCTGCAGCATTTGGTATAACCAACTCTGTAAGTTCAAAGATCTTCTTCTGGAATCTATCGACATCACTACTGTCAGAGCTAACTTCTTCCACTGATTGACTCTTTTCAGCCAGGTCCTCCTGAGTCACATGAGGTAGAACAGGGGAAGTCAAAGGCTCAACAGCTGAAGCAGGTATCTCCGCAGCTGGAGAAAGTTCAGGTGACTCCACCATTTCAGGAATAGGCTCTAACTCAGGCTCCCCCATCTTCCTCTTACCCTTAGCTTGAACGGTGGTCCAACCTTCTTCCGGAATGGTAACATTCTCTTCAGTTACCTTCTGTAGGGAAATCAGTTGTGCCACTTGTTTGGAGACACACTTCTCAATACTGTGTCCAAAAATTTGACAGTGTTGACAGACAGAGGGCAGTCCTTGGTATTCAACTTTGATTAGAACAGCGTCATCTCCACATCTGATTTGGAAATACTGTAACACTTTGATGTAGCCTCTATCTCTACACAGATTCTCGCAAAAGCCACTCTACTACCTCGAGCCGTAAGCTGATCCATGAAGAGAGGATTGCCAATAGCACTAGCAATCCTGCTTAAACCATCTGGGTCCCAATACTCTAGAGGGACATTGTAGAATTTCACCCAAACTGGGATTTTTGTGGATTTATCCTTTGCAAGTTTCATCATTCTCTTCCATTGTTTCAAGATAAGGAGATAACCCCCGATATACCATGGACCTCCCTCTAGGACATCTCTACAACAGGCAGGAGTGTCAAAAATGAAGAACATGAAACCATCCCCATTTGTAAGAACTTCCTTAAGACCCTTAGCCTTCCACATCCCAAAAGCACTATTCCGAAGATAGTTGTAACCAACACCTTTATCAACAAAATAACCAACAAGACATGAATCCCATTTCTCCAAAGGATCTGACCTTGTGGGCATCTCTACCACGATGCTATCTTCTACGGCAGTTGGAGGGATATACCTGAGTTTGATGTTCGATCGAGTAGATGCCGCAGTAACATTTGCCCATGAACGATCCCCTTGGCCCATTTGTTCAACATTTCTGTTACCACCGGGGCCACCACCACGTCCTCCTCTCCCACCCCGATAACTACCTCCCCCCCTACCACCTCCCCCCTGAGTAGGTATGACGCCACCAAGAGGAATCTGGATATCAGAGAAAGAAGCCATATCGGGGTTAATCCGAACATCAGTACTCGTATTCCCACCCCTGTTACGCGCAATCTCCAGGCTATCGGGCAGATTTTGGAAGGTATTGTCCTCTTCCTCCACGATTGCAGACCAACTTGAGCCAATCTCATTTCCAATCGGCGTAGATGGCTCCTGACCAAGATTAGGAAACATCGGAGCCTTCCTCTTATCCAAACTCTGCACAGCAACATTTGACCCAACATCGATCTGAATATTTGGTAGATCCGAACCTGTAGCCACCAGGGACGGAATCGAAACCCCCATTTCTCCAGTGTGATCTGCAACTACATTGACATCCTCTTTCTGATGGAGAACCTCCAACGGACTCACAGAAGAGGCACCCTCACCACGAGGAATCGTACGATCGTCTTCCGAAGCCATCAGATCGGCACACAAAGTCGAAAATCGGTTGTTAGAGAACCCTAGATTTCGAACGACAGGGTCCAAAGACTTAACTGACTCACCCTTAGTATTTCCCCTCTCATTACACTCATTAATGGTAGCAATTACTCCAGACATCGGCAATCAATGAGGTATTGAACCCTAGAAAACCAAGAGTTTTCTAGAGAGATGTTGGAGCTTCTCTCACTAACCCATTTTTTGGCTCTATTGATGTTACTCTTAACAGATCTAAAGAAAAATCTGCTATTCTTGTCTCCCAGACCAAGCCATTGGACCCTAGACTTTTGATGAGCCAAGCTCTCCTCAACAGCACTAAGGTCCACATACTTCTTAAGAAGACTCTTTTCAAGGAGTTGGAAAGAATTATTACTAGGATCCTTATCTAGTTTCCATTGAATGGAATCCAGCTCAGCTTTGGTAGCCAAAACTCTAGTGGAAATATCACTGAAATCCTTCTTGTTCAAGGATTTAAGGATAGGTTTCAGACTTCGGAGTTTCTGGCAAACTCTGAACATAGGAACACCAACAATGTACTGATTCCAGTCCTGCGAAACTTTAGGAAGGAATTCCTCATGTTTGGCCCAAAAATCAAAATACTTAAAAGGTTTTTTAAAAGAGGGGGCCTTACCAGAAATAGTGACAACAACTGGGGAGTGATCAGAGATACTAGAGGGGAGAAACATAGCATTAGAGGCAGGGAATTGGTCAATCCAAGATTCATTGACCAAAACTCTATCAATTTTAGTGGCTATGTAGTCACCCCTAGTTCTTTTGTTAGCCCAAGTAAATTGACACCCACCATAAGACAAGTCAACAAGCTCAGCATTAAGGATACAAGAGTTAAAAACCTCTTTCTCACTATTCCATTGAAGAGAACCCCCAAATTTCTCAAAACTATACCTAATAGCATTGAAATCCCCTAGAAAAGTTAAAGGGGTGGCAGAATATAATAGAGATTGCCTAAGCATATTGTCAAAAAAATCTTTCCTCAAAACAGGGCAATTCTCAGCATAGACAAAACAGGTAGTGAAAGCCTTGGCCTGAGATAAATCAGTAATATCACAGAGAATATACTGATAAAAAACACTCAGCAAAGTGACATTGCAAAAAACAGGGTCCCAATACACACAAATTCTACCAGTTTTATTAGGTTGAGAATTAGTCAAAAAAGACCAGTTGCTCATACAAGATGAGAAAATTTTATTTTCATTAATGGCTTTTATTTTGGTCTCCAAAATACCCATGACCTTAATAGCTTCCTTAATAAAAAACTTCCTCATTTCTTTTTGCCTAGAGGTGTCATTAAACCCTCGAATATTCCAAGAAGCAATTTTAAAAGACATGGGAAACAAAAACTAAATTATCAACCCAAGGAACAGAAGTTACCTTTTTTTCTTCCTCTGGCTTTTACTCTTACCAGAGGATTTTTTGGTGGTAGAACTTGTAGGACAGTTGTCTGGTGTAGCTTGTGAGTTTGCCTCAGTAGTAGCCAAATTCTTCACTTTCTCCAAAATCTCGGTGTCCCCAGGGAGAGCTAACATAGCAATATCCAACAATTCATTTCGTATTGCTGTTAGGCCATCTGTGCAATGGGGCACAGCAGTGTCAGAATTGATGGCATTAACACTATGATTGCCCAGAATTGTTTCAGTAAGCATAGCATTGGTGGCCTCTGATGGAACTTGGCAGTTGATCTCTTCTACTGGAGTATGAACTTCCCCATCTGAAATAGTGGTGGCCAAATTCTCAACCATTTCTTCCTCGATAGGCTCTGGATCTCCCATTTTCCTTTTACCCTTTGCCTGGACAGTGCTCCATCCTGGGTCTGGATTGTTCTCAGTTTCTTTCTGAAGGTTGACTAACTTGGCTACTTGGGTAGCGACACACTTGGTTGTGTCATGCCCAAAAACCAAACAGTGCTCGTATTTGGCTGGTAGCCCCTGATATTCCACCTTAACAATCACTTGCTTTTCCCCACAATAGACAGGGAAAGAGGGTGGTTGTTTGGCATTAGCATCCACTTCCACGCAAATTCTGGCAAAAGACACTCTAGTCCCCTTATCTGTGAGGTGATCTGTGAATAATGGCACTCCAACCGCACTAGCTATCCTGCTCAAGCCATCACTATCCCAGTATTCCATCGGGACATTGAAAAATTTTACCCACACTGGGACTTTTTAGATTTTGTTTTTAGTTAGCCTCATCATACGGGTCCATTTCTTGAGAATGAGATGAAAACCCCCTATATACCATGGCCCCCCCTCAAGGACCTCACTACAGCAACTAGGGCTTTCAAAGATAAAGAAGATGAAGCCCTCCCCATTGGCAAGAACTTCCTTAAGCCCTTTATTTTTCCACATACTGAAGGCACTATTCCTCATATAGTTAAAAGCCACACCCTTATCAATGAAGTATCCCACTAAACATGAATCCCATTTTTCCAACGGGTTTGGTCTAGGTGGGAGGGTAACACTGATAAAGTCATCATTAACTGAAGGAGGAACATACCTTAATGGTAAACACGAACGAATAGCAGTTGCAGAAACCTCAACCCATGATTTCTTAGCTTCAACATCCCTACCATGACCTCTGCCTCCACTTTGCCCTCTACCCCCTCAGCCGCCTCTATAACTGTTCCCTCCCCCTCGACTATGGGATTCATTGTTGTCGTTCTCATCTAGGGTTTCAGGATCACTATCTGGGTTCTGATCATCTGGATTAATCGTAGGGTCAGAAAGAAGGGTTAAAGCATCCCGTTTCTTCCCATCGGCCCTGATGCGTGCTACCTCCAAACTATCTGGGATATCCCTGAAAGATAAATCTTCCTTCTCCATCTCTACAGCCCACTTAGGGTTTAGATACGATTCGAGTGGTGTTTTTGGGACTAAACCAATCGACCCAGGGTCTCTCAGCCGTTGAAGACGATCTGCAATCCTTTGAAGATCCAAAGATTTGTCGTTCGTTTCAGATGAGCCATCCACAATATTACCCATTAAAGGGTTAGGGTTTGAGCTTTGACCAATATTCCCAGTGTCGCTCATCGTTAATTCACTCAGATTTGTGCAAACTTGATTATCTAACCCTAATCGTGAATCAACGACTTGGGTATTGTTGACTTCCACACTACTAACCTTGGTTATACCAAAGGTTTCTCTCACATAATTAAGGTTCATTTCTGTATTTGGTGTAGTAAATGCCATTAAGATCAGCGCCGTTCAATGAAATATTGAATGCAGAAACCCTAGAAACAAAAGGTTTCTCGAGAGAAGGAGGAGCTTCTCACTCTAACCCATTTTGAATTTACCAATATAGGTGAACTCACTCCACTCAATCTCCTTCCAGCTGCATTAGCATGGGTCTGAACTTTCTCTTTTAGCTCTCTAGAATAAAGTTTTTCCCTAACTTTGTCCATCATTCTCGATTTTTTTCTAGAAACTAATTAGCTTAGGCCACTAATTGTTTCATTAGCTCAAGCGGCCAAGATCCAAAGATTTGTCGTTCGTTTCAGATGAGCCATCCACAATATTACCCATTAAAGGGTTAGGGTTCGAGCTTTGACCAATATTCCTAGTGTCGCTCATCGTTAATTCACTCAGATTTGTGCAAACTTGATTATCTAACCCTAATTGTGAATCAACGACTTGGGTATTGTTGACTTCCACACTACTAACCTTGGTTATACCAAAGTTTCTCTCACATAATTAAGGTTCATTTCTGTATTTGGTGTAGTAAATGCCATTAAGATCAGCGCCGTTCAATGAAATATTGAATGCAGAAACCCTAGAAACAAAAGGTTTTCGAGAGAAGGAGGAGCTTCTCACTCTAACCCATTTTGAATTTACCAATATAGGTGAACTCACTCCACTCAATCTCCTTCCAGCTTCATTAGCATGGGTCTGAACTTTCTCTTTTAGCTCTCTAGAATAAAGTTTTTCCCTAACTTTGTCCATCATTCTCGATTTTTTTCTAGAAACTAATTAGCTTAGGCCACTAATTGTTTCATTAGCTCAAGCGGCCAAGTTTAACTCAAACTAACCATGCCTAGCCTATAAGAAAGAGAATTTTCTGTGTAAGGCCACTAATTGTTTCATTAGCTCAAGCGGCCAAGTTTAACTCAGACTAACCATGCTTAGCCTATAAGAAAAGAGAATTTTCTGCGTAATTGTAGCCTAACGATTTCCGTTTAACTTAAGCACCTCATTTAAGTTTTTCTAAATCACATAAGTGTTCAATTCTCATGTCCAAAAGGATGAATTTGAATTCCCTTTGATTTTCTTGCTGTTTCTCTTTCTTTTCTCTAACTTTCTCTTTAACCTCCCAAGAAGAAAGTTTCTCTCTAACTTTCTCCGTCGTTCTCCATCCTTCTCTATTTGGTTCTAGAAACTAATTAGCTTATGCCACTAATTGTTTCATTAGCTTAATTGTCCAAGTTTAACTCAAACTAACCTTGCTTTGCATCGAAGACAGAGAATTTTCTGAGTAATTGTCGCTTAACGATATTAGTTTTACTTAAGCCCCTCATTATGGTTTTCAAAATCACCTTTGTGTTTAATTCTTAGGTCCAAATTGATGAATTTGAATTCCATTTGATTTTCTTCCTGTTTTTTTTGGGTGGGTAAGTCATAAATTAAAGACAAAAAACTTACACTCAAGAAGAATGTCTGTCTCTATCTTTCTCCATCCTTCTTTATTTTGTTCTAGGAACTAATTTGCTTAGGCCAATAATTGTTTCATTTGCTTCTGTGGCTAAGTTTAACCCAAACTAACATTGCTTAGCCTCTAGGAAAGAGAATTTTTTGCGTAATTGTAGCTTCATGATAATAGTTTTAACTTATGCCCCTCGTTTAAGGCTTTCTAAAGCTCCCAAGTGTTCAATTCTCAAGTCCAAAAGGGTGAATTTGAATTCCCTTTGATTTTCTTGTTGTTTCGCTTTCTTTTCTCTAACTTTCTCTTCTACCTCCCAAGAAGAAAGTTTCTCTCTGGCTTTCTTCGTCCTTCTCTATTTTGTTCTAGGAACTAATTAGCTTAGGCCACAAATTGTTTTATTAGTTCAAGCGGCCAAGTTTAACACAAACTAACCTTGCTTAGCCTCTAAGAAAGATAATTTTCTGAGTAAATGTAGCTTAATGATTTTCGTTTAGCTTAAGCACGTCATTTAAGGTTTTATAAATCACCTAGGTGTTCAATTCTCAAGTCCAAAAGGATGAATTTGAATTCCCTTTGATTTTCTTCCTATTTCTCTTTCTCTTCCCTAACTTTCTCTTCTAGCTCTCGAGAAGAAAGTTTCTCTCTAAGTTTCTCCATCCTTCTCTATTTTGTTGTTCTTGGAACTGATTAGCTTACGCCACTAATTGTTTCATTTTCTTAAGTGGCCAAGTTTTACTCAAACAAACCTTGCTTAGCCTCTAAGAAAACGAATTTTCTGAGTAATTGTAGCTTAACGATTTTCGTTTAACTTAAGCACCTCATTTACAGTTCTCTAAATCGGCTAAGTGTTCAACTCTCATGTCCAAAAGGATGAATATGAATTTCCTTTGATTTTCTTCCTATTTCCCTTTCTTTCACTAACTTTCTATTTTAGCTCTCAAGAAGAAAGTTTATCTCTAACTATCTCCGTCCTTCTCCATCCTTCTCTACTTTGTTCACGGAACTAATTAGCTTACGCCACTAATTATTTCATTAGCTTAAGTGGCCAAGTTTAACTCAACCTAACTGTAGACGTCCCCGAACGCCCCGGGAGGATGAGTCCCGTTTTGTTCTTTTGGGCCTACTACAGTTCGAACTCGATTTGTTGTCACGGTTCTAAATCTGAACCAAAGAGTCCAAATCCGGCAAATCGTTTTGAGAAACAGATTTTTGAAAAGAAGTGCCAAACATGGACCGCTTTGCCAGATACAGAGTCGCCACCTAAATATTTTAATAGGGAAATTTAGGAAACCCTGACTCGGTGCCAAAGGCCACGTGTCCGTCATCACCAAAGTTGCCTCGGCTCGGGAACTTGGGTACGATTGGGGAAGGTCAGCTATGAGCACCCCCTCTCGCCCGGTCCGAAGACCGGCCTCTACTAACCGTGATATCCATTTTTGAAAACGTTATGTGCTCTTATTCCAGTTAATTAGCCTAGGATTACTATGTGATGCGCACAGCATACAAGTATAGACTAGATCGCCTAATTTGGAAACAAGCATTGCATATCCGTTTGTTTTGGAAAACGCTTTGGGATTTGCTACTCACAAGTAGGCTAAAACACGGATTTCAATGAGTTATTCCAACTCAAACAATTCAGCCTTCACCCACAGGCATTCAGGCAGTTATATCACATAAGCAGCTAGCCTCATGGTAATCATGCTATTATGGCAACATTCACACGCATGCGATATGCTAAAGCATAAAAGCTTACCTAGTACTCCAAGCCAAAACAAAAACTAGTTAACAATCAATGCGTGATCCTAGCTCATGTTAAGATGGCTAATGCAACACATACAAGATGCAACTACAATAGGCTCGGCTAATCTACAATGACATGTGGAATGCTGCAACTAACACGTATTCAATTTGGAATTGAAACACAGATGCAGTTAGTATGATGCGCCGAGCCCGGTGTATGCAAGACAAATGTATGGATGCACGCATGCATTGCATAAGGTATGCTAATTTAAATATGCCCTAGTACTAACCATTGAAAGCAGGTAAGTAAAAAGGAGAAAGAAGTGGGGGTTGGAAGACATACACACACTCACACACACTTATTACAAATACGCCCTCACTCGGAGGGACCAAAAGAATAATACAATCCGAATAATGAATTACTCATCTTAGCTAATTAATCATTACAGGCCCTCTAATTTAAACAAATTAAATGCAGAATAGAGATGGCCGCAGCCCTGCCTCGGGATGCGTGAATGATGCATGCTCGATCCATCTTGCCCGGAAACCCATAGCCATAGCACCACTGCCTCTATTTTCACTGCCTTGCTTCTCTGAAAACTGCCAAAGTCCCAGGGTATCTTTAATGAGCACTGCAGGACACCATCGGCTAAGTGAAATGACCACCGGCCATGGTAAAATTCCATCGGCTGCTGATGAAGTTATCGGCCGTTCACCAATGGCCGGTCGGCACTAAATGTTGCCGGTCGGCAAAAACTTCCTGCAGGAAACAGTTTTGACAGCAACAGAGGACAGGTAGTGCATGGCATAGAATTTCAAGCACATGTAAGCATGGTCATGTTCCCTATCATGTATTGAACTCAGGGGAGCATGGCCCTTGATCCTTGGACCATCAATTGTGCATGATAGCCTAAGGGACCAAACTTGCCATTTAATGTAAAATGCATGCAACACACAAATGAGGACCAAGACCCTATCATGTCAAAGTCAAGGGCCTCGGCGACCGAGAGTTGAGATGTGTTACATCACTTGTAGTATGAACACCTCTCAACCCTCACGCTAGGTTTGACACCCCAAACCAAGCAATGCAATGTATGTTATGCAAACATGGCTCGAAATGCAACAAGAGGCTAAGATGCAAAACATGTCAAATGTGATGCAACCTATCATGTTAAGTATACAATGCTCCTAACATGCAATGCTACAATGCAACTCATCATGCAATGCTAATATGGTACAATGCAAGCATGCAATTAGAGGCAACAAGTCAAGCATACAACCATGTCCAAGAAGGGACTTAGACTGAAATGGGAGGTCTCCAAACACCCCCAAAACAGTGACCAAAAGTGCCTCAAGTTATGAACAAAATGCATTACAAACATGCAAGTCAAGAGGGGGGCCCAAAGCTAAGGCACAACAAAGGGCATTCTACTACCACTAACCCAAACAAGCATGGCATGAACTATACAACCAAAAACAGAATTTCAGCATGCAAAATGAGCTCTAAAACTCACACACATGGCATCTCAAATGACCCAAACACATAGGCATACACAATGCACATTTCAAGGCATGAAATCACGACACTTCCAAGCATTAAAAGAGACACACAGGACAATGTAAGGCCACATTATATGGACTGAAACATGATATCAAATGATGCCAAATGATGATAATAAGCTTATGCTAAGCATGTTGGTGACCCACACAATCAAGCTCACAATCCAAAAAAAACTAAGAGACTATACCAAACATGGCAAACATGACAAAGACAATTAGGATCAGACCTTAAACATTGCAAAATATGACTAAGACCTTCTTGGAACCAAGCCAAAATCATGCTAAAATGTCATCTCATAACATGATGCATATTAGGCCAAAACAAGGGATTACAAGGCAAGCATATGATGCATGAAATGGACCATCAAACCAACCAAAAACAGAGGCATAATACAACCAAATATCCCAAAAAACCTCTGAAATGGAGCCAAAAATAACTAAGCATGCATGCTACCTTTATGAGCCAAAAGCAAGAACAAATGAGACACAAAGGGAGAGGGGTGTCCCTCCCCTACACAAGACCCCAAAATCACTTCATCACCACTGAAAATCCACTGGATTTCAGTGGTGAGAAGACTAACACAACAAAGTAAACAAAGCTTAAAGAAAAGGCACCAAAATAGGCCAAAAGAGGCCTAAGGAGGGGAGTTCGACCCCCAATGCCAAAACACCCTTAATGAAAGATGTTAAGCATGAAAATACAAGACTTTTTTATGTTATACACAAAGCTTAAATCAGCATGAAAGACAGGTAGAAAACTAGTGCAAGATTGGGGAAACTAAAGCAAATGTCTCACCCTTGAAGAACCCTTGAAGAACAGATGATCCAGCCACCCTCTACTGATCAAAATCAGTCCAAAATCTCAACAAACAAGCCTCAATGCCTCTCAATCTCGGAGCAAGGTGTAATGGTGTGTGTTAGTGCAAAAGTAAGGTTAAAATGCACTTTTAGGCTTCCAAACACACCCTAAGGATGAGAGAGAGGGAGATATAGAGAGAGAGGATGATATATCAGATGTATAGATATAGAAGCTCTGGTTTTTTGGTTCAAAAGCTCTAACCCTTAACAAAGGGAGAGGATGGGTGCTTAAATAGGCAAAGGCCAAAGTTCTAGGCTTCTCCAAGAAGCTAGATGAAAGGGGCAAAGGGTGCAAAGGGCTCTTGGCTTCTTGGAGAAGCTAAGATAGCTGGCCAAGCTTCCCCAAGAAGCTTGGCCAAAGGGTGCAAGCTTCTAGAAGGAAAGGGGGTTCAAAGGTTCAAACCAGCCAAAAACTGCACGGGGAGGAGTGATGGTGCATTCCAGCTGGCACAGCTGGCATGCACCATGCCTCAAGGGTGCAAAGGAGTCACACCGGCCAGCAAAAGAGGTCACCGGCAAAATAAAGTGCCGGTCGGCCAAATATAGTGCCGACCGGCCATTGGTTTTAAGAAACCATGGCCGGTGGCACCCATAAACAGCCGGTGATGCTAGGGGAAGGCCGGTGGGATGTGGGGATGGCCAACAAGCCATTCCCTGCCCTTCAAGGCAAAAACACAAGTGTTTGGTGCCAAAACCAAACACGGAACAGTCGAGTCGAGAGATCCTAAGGCAAGGTACGCAGCCAAGACCTTCGGGAACTCAAGACGAACACAAACAAAGAGGATCACCGAGTGTTCAAGCGGTGACGTCCAAGCCTAGAGGACGGTCAAAAATGGGGTGTCTACACTAACCTTGCTTCGCCTCTAAGAAAGAGAATTTTCTAAGTAATTGCAGCTTAACGAAATTCGTTTAACTTAAGCACCTCATTTATGGTTTTCTAAATCACCTATGTATTCAATTCTCATGCATGAATTTGAATTCCATTTGATTGTCTCCCTATTTCACTTTCTTTTCTCTAACTTTCTCTCCTAGCCCTCAAGAAGAATGTTTGTCTCTATCTTTCTCCATCCTTCTCTATTTCGTTCTAGGAACTAATTAGCTTAGGCCACAAATTGTTTCATTTGCTTCAGTGGCCAAGTTTAACTCAAACTAACCTTGCTTAGCCTCTAAGAAATAGAAATTTTTGAATAATTGTAGCTTAACGATAATAGTTTTACATAAGCACCTCATTTAAGGTTTTCTAAATTACCTAAGTGTTCAATTCTCAAGTCCAAAAGGATGAATTAGAATTCCCTTTGATTTTCTTGCTATTTCCCTTTCTTTTCTCTAACTTTCTCTTCTACCTCTCAAGAAGAAAGTTTCTCTCTAAATTTCTCCGTCCTTCTCCATATCCTTCTCTATTTTGTTCTACGAACTAATTAGCTTAGGCCACTTTTCGTTTCATTAGCTCAAGTGGCCAAGTTTAACTCAAACTAACCTTGCTTAGCCTCTAAGAAAACAAAATTTTCTGAGTAGTTGTAGCTCAACGATATTAGTTTATATTAAGCACCTCATTTAAGGTTTTCTAAATCACCTAAGTGTTCAATTCTCCAGTCCAAAAGGATGAATCTGAATTAGAGGAAAGTATCCGAGTTCATGGAACTTAAACAAGACATCATGACAGTGGTTGAGTATGAGGCCAAATTCACTGAGTTGGCCAGGTTTGCACCACATGTGATCGATACCGATTACAAGAAAGCGAGACATTTTGAAGATGGGTTCGAAGCGATATTCTAGAAAAGGTAAATGTCCTGAAGCTGGAAACCTATATTGGGGTGCTAGACCGAGCCATAATGTCAGAAGCTAATATAGCTAGACAAACTAAACCAACGACAGATTGGAAAGGTAGTAAGAGGCAAGGCTTCTTTTCGAAGAAGAAATTTCTGAAGAAGCAGAATATGAGCTCCTCGAGTACTTCTAATTCTTCCCGAGATACATCCCCAATGTGTAATATTTGTAGTAAAAGGCATCACGGGGTTTGTTACCATGTGTCAGGGGATTGTTTTAAATGTCGTAAACAAAGGCACATGGCCAGAGATTGTAATTAGAACAGTGGGAAATTAGCTGCTAGCTCAACAGCATCAATCCCAAAACCGGAAAATACTATGAGATCTATTACCACCGGAGATATCGTGAGGCGAGGGAGAGTTTTCGCGCTTGTTCCGGGCGACACACGGAATGCTAGCGCAGTTGTCTCAGGTACTATTTCTATATGTAATCAGGATGCTTTTGTGTTAATTGACTCCGGATCAACACACTCTTTCGTAACATGTGCATTTGCATCTAGACTGAGTAGACCTCTAGAATTATTGCCATATCTGCTATGTGTATCTGCTCCATCCAGGGAATCTGTATTGTGTGAATCTGTATATTGTTTTTGTGACATGCGAATTGGGAATGCTATTTTGTATGTGGATTTGTTGCCCTTAAACTTTAGGCACTTTGATATAATTCTGGGCATGGATTGGTTAACTAAATATTGTGCCACCATCGATTGTGTAACAAAACAGGTTGTGTTTAAACTACCGGAACAGGAAGTAATTGTGTTTGTGGGTAATGGGGTAGTGCCTCCACCTTATTTGATATCTGCAATGGAAGCATGTAAATTAATCAGGAAAGGGTGCCAGGGTTATTTGTGTTATGTGCTAGTTGAACAATCTGTGAATGTTGAATTGAACAGTATCCCTATTGTTAGAGAATTTCCAGATGTGTTTCCAAATGAACTACTAGGGGAATTGGTGGATAGGGAGATAGAGTTTACTATTGAAATTGTGACAGGCATTCAGCCTATTTCTAAAACTCCCTACAGAATGGTTACTGCCGAAATGAAAGAATTGAAAGAACAATTACAGGACCTACTTGATAAAGGATTTATCCGACCTAGTACTTCACCATGGGGTGCACCGGTGTTATTTTTGAAAAAGAAAGATAAAACTTTACGCTTGTGTATTGACTACCGAGAACTGAACAAGGTAACAATAAAGAATAATACCCCTTACCCTTTATTGATGACTTGTTTGACCAGTTGCAGGGATCACGAGTGTTTTCCAAAATTGATTTGAGATCCGGGTATCATCAGTTAAAAGTGAAAGTAGAAGATGTTGAGAAAACCGCGTTTCGGACAAGGTATGGCCACTATGAATTTCTTGTTATGCCATTTGGGGTAACTAATGCACCTACAACATTTATGGACCTAATGAACCGTATTTTTAAGACCTACCTCGACGAATTTGTTGGGGTATTTATTGATGACATTTTAATATACTCCAAGAATAGACTTGAACATGAACATCATTTAAGAACTATCCTGCAAACACTTAGAGAAAAGAAACTATTTGCTAAACTAAAGAAGTGTGAGTTTTGGTTGGATGAAGTTATTTTCTTAGGGCATGTTATCAACAAAGAAGGGATTTCAGTGGACCCACAGAAAATTGAGGCGATTGTGAATTGGCCTACACCGACAAATGTAACAGAGGTCCATAGTTTCATGGGCTTAGCTGGGTACTACAGGAGGTTTGTGAAAGATTTTTGAAAAATAGCTGTACCTCTTACCCAACTGACACACAAAGGGCAACCATTTGAATGGAATGACGAAAGAGAATCTGCCTTTCATGAACTGAAAACGAGACTGACTACTGCACCAGTATTGACATTGCCCACAGGTACGGAAAACTTTGTGATTTTCAGTGATGCATCTTATAAAGGTATGGGTTGTATACTAATGCAGAACAGAAGGGTAATTGCCTACGCCTCTCGGCAGTTGAGACCACATGAAAAGAACTACCCAACACATGATTTAGAATTGGCCGCAGTTGTTTTTGCTTTGAAATTCTAGCGACACTACTTGTATGGGGCGAAATGTGAAGTCTACACAAATCACAAAAGTTTGAAATACTTCTTTACACAGAAGGAGTTGAATATGCGACAAAGAAGATGGCTTGATGTGATAAAGGACTATGATCTCGAGATTCAGTATCACCCTGGGAAAGACAATACAGTTGCTAATGCCTTGAGCAGAAAATTGATGGGGAATATGGCTTGTTTGCTTACTGGACAGAAAGAAATCTTACAAGATTTTGAGAAGTTTGAAATTGTGAAGTGGTATTGTGGGAACAGGACAGATTGATAGCCGCTATTTCAGCCGAACCGGCAATCATTGATGAGGTTAAACAAAAACAACAAGAGGATGAATTCCTCAAAAAAGTGATTGATGAATTTGAGACAAGTCCGAAAGTAGAGTTCAGCATTGAAGGCGAAGTGTTGAGATTTCGAAACCGAATGTGTATCCCAGACATCCCGGAGCTAAAGAAAAGAGTTCTGGATGAGGCTCACAAGTCAGTATTTGCTATGCATCTAGGCAATAACAAAATGTATCGGGATTTCAAACAAAGCTATTGGTGGCCTAAAATGAAGAAAGAAATTGCAATATATGTGTCAAAATGTCTACCCCGAACACCTCGAGGTATGGACTCTATTTGGGTTGTAGTTGATCGACTGACTAAATCTGCACATTTTCTACCTGTTAGAACTACATTTGATGCTTATAGACTGGCTATAATATATGTTGATGAGATTGTCCATTTACACGGAGTTCTGGTATCTATTGTGTCGGATAGAGATCCGAAATTTGTATCCAGATTGTGGAAGAGTTTGCAAAGAGCTATGGGGACAAAATTGAGGTTTAGTACCGCATTCCACCCACAGACAGATAGGCAATCAGAACGAACTATACAGACGTTAGAAGATATGCAGAATGTGTGCCTTGGATTTTCAAGGGAGTTGGGAAGATCATTTGCCACTTGCAGAGTTTGCATACAATAACAGCTTCCACTCTAGCATCGGTATGGCACCATACGAGGCTTTGTATGGTAGAAGGTGTAGATCGCCAATTTGTTGGATAGAAGTCGGGGATAGAGCTTTACTTGGGCCTGAAATTGTGCAAGACACTTCTGAGAAAATCAAAACCATTCAGTAAAGGCTCAAAACAGCTCAGGACCGATAAAAGAATTATGCAGATGTCCGAAGAAGACCTCTCGAGTATGAGGTTGGTGACCATGTGTTCATCCGTGTAACTCCAATGAAAGGCCAAGTCAGGTTTGGAAAGAAGGGCAAGTTGTTGCCCCGTTACATTGGGCCGTTTCAAATTCTAGAAAGGCTTGGTCCAGTCGCTTATAGAGTTGTTTTGCCACCAGGATTTGAGCAAATCCATAATGTGTTTCATGTGTCAATGTTAAGGGGTTATCTTCGAGACCCGTTTCATGTGATTGACTATCACCGGGTAGCTCTTGATGAAAATATGGAGTACGCCGAATGGCTGGAACGAATCATTGACCGACAAGTGAAACAATTGAGAAGCAAGTCCATCCCAATGGTGAAAGTGGAATGGAAAGAACACTATGGAACAGATGCCACATGGGAAAAAGAGCATGAAATGCGATTACGCTATCCACATTTGTTTCCCGACGAAGGTAAAATAAGTTTGGAGGACCAAACTTCCTAAAGAGGGGAAGATTGTGATAACCCTGTTCCGTATTATGCTAATTGATCTTTATTATGAATGTGATTATGTGTTTGATATGATTTTGAGTGCCATTTATATGAATATATGTGGTTTTGAATTTCTATATGTTCACCGTAGGAAAATCTGTTTGATTATATGCTTTAGAATTTAAATTGAAGGCCTTATCGGCCACAAAACCCGAAATTGATTACGCCATTGTGATTAGCGTAATTTTTAGAGCTTCCGGTGAAATTTAATTGAAAATTGATTCGGATCAAATTAATTAGATTAAATTGATGATATAGCGCTCAATTATTTAATATTGATAAATGTGATCAAGGGAGCTTTTTAAAAAGGGGACCAATGTGCACTTATATTCATTTGTTTGGGCACAAAATCAGAAATTATACTTTAGAGAGAGAGAGAGGGGCCGAATTTAGAGAGAGATGGAGCTCAAGATAGAGATTTGACTAAGGGACTTGGTGATCTTGAAGCTACACTCAAGAATTAACCATAAATTTGGAAGATTAAGGCTCTTAGGTGAGTAATCAACCCTTAATTCATGAGTTTGAGTTGTGATTTTGTGAATTGAAGATTAAATGGTGAGTTAGATCATGAATTGAGTTGATTAAGTTGAGATTGAAGTCCATATGTGCATGCATGTAGAGAATTGCTATGAAATTACACAATCTAGCATGTAATATGTGAATTATGAAAGATTGAGCATTGAAGCATACATGCAAGTATGGTTTTGTTGAGTTTCATAGTTATAAGTATCATTGGTGCTATTTGAAATGGAATTGGGGTCAAAGACTAACATGCATGTTGAAATTGATAGAGATATGAATTTGGTGTGAAGTTTGAATGTATGGATTTTAATCATACAAAAGAAATGAGGATCATTTGAGAATGAGATGATGATTTTGAACAATTTGGTGTCATACTCTTATATTCTCATGTAATGTAATGTGTTTCCCTATTTTTGGTGCTTTAATTTGAGCTTTAAAGCCTTTGGATTTTGAATTTGAGCCTCAAAAATAGTTCTGCAAAACCCAGAATTCGGCATGTCTACTCGAGCGGGGAGAGCGCCGCTCGAGCGTGAAATGCAAGCTCCCAGAACTTTTGCAGACATGGATGTCCACTCGAGCGGGGAGATTCACGAGCGGGGAGCCATGTAGTGTGACCTTCAGCTCGAGCGTCCAAATTCACGCTCGAGTGTAAAAATGAGGCAACCAGTACTTTTTCAGACCAAAGGGAGTCCCTTCGAGCGGGGAAACCTGCGCTCGAGCAGGGACCCCTGTTTCAGAAATTTTGTAAAGGTGTTCTGTGTTCTGTTTTCCGTTCTCTTTCATTTCTAAGCACTCTTAGGCATGCATTAAGCATTATAAATGAATTAAAAGGATAAGAAAGAAGCCTAAGAGGGATGTATGAATTAAGAACGGATTGAATCGTTTGTGACCCGTATGTGTTATGTAATGTGTAAGGTCGAGCTCAAGGGTGAATCCACCGGCAGAACACTACGAGTAATATCTTAAAGATATCTGAAGTATGTTATTTGTCCAATTGCTTACTTCTACATAAGTCTTATAAGTTTGTTACATTGAATTGGGGACAAATATTCGTATGACATGAATAAATGGGCCAGAGGCCGTATGACACGAATGAATGGGCCAGAGGCCGTATGACACGAATGAATAGGCCAGAGGTCGTATGACATGAATGAATGATAGTCTGACATATGAATGAATGGGCCAGAGGCCGTATGACATGAATGAATGATAGTCTGACACAAATGATAGTCGGACATATGAATGATTGGGCCAGAGGCCGTATGACATGAATGAATGATAGTCTGACACGAATGATAGTCGGACATTTGAATGATTGGGCCAAAGGCCGTCTGACATGAATGATAGTCTGACACGAATGATAGTCGGGCATATGAATGATTGGGCCGAAGGCCGTCTGACATGAATGATGGCCGTCGGATACGAACGATTGGGCCAAAGGGCCGTTAGACATGAATGGATGGGCCAAAGGCCGTCGAGTATGAGTAATTGGGCTCGAGGCCGTTTGATACGTCTAGAACTTTAGTTGATTGATACATTAAATAGAAATATGAATTGGGCCCAAGGCCATCTGACGTAACTGTTTCAAGGATTGTTCATGTATTTTCCTTGTTTGATATTATTTACTAGGCTTTCGCTCACGCTTATTCATGTCTATGTAGGTGAGCTAAGGGACGTCCAAGCCCAGCCCCGGTGAAATATGGGAGAAACAGTCAAGGTTTTTGGAGAGTCAGCCCAAACGTCTCACACACGAGACTTGTCTTCGCCTCTTTCGTCCTTTTGATATAGTTTTGTTATGTTGGCGAAAACATCGGATTACTTTTGTATATAAACTTTGGGTTTTGGTGGACTCTCTTCTTTGTGATGTGCCGCGTCGTAGGGTATTGTTTCTATATCAATCTTCCCGCCTACGCTAGACAGGTTGATTGAAAGCTGATGATGTTACTTACATTGGTAAGTGGAGCAACGTGGTGGACAGTTGGCTCATTGTTTTGTTAAAACCAGTTTGTTTTATGCTGGTGTGGTGTTATATATGCATGTTTTGTTGTATATGCATATTTGTTGATAGAGCACGTGGAGCTCAAAATTATGTGGGCTCCTGGACTAGTTAGTGGGATGTCCGTTGTTTAAGCCCTTAGTGGGCCGTGGTGGCCTTTGCGCATTTTAATTGTTTTAATTGCCCATATTTCTTCCCCAAGTCTCTTTCTATTATCTCTGATAGTAGGGGTCACTTGGGGGCAAAAATGAAATATGGGCAAAATTGGTTTGTTGTTTTGTTTGTAAGCTTTATTTATTTTCTTTCCCCTTTGGGGGGGCAAGTTAGATTTCTTGTATTACCTGGGGTATGCCCCTTGTAAATGTGTAATTCTTTGTTTTTAATTTATGACTTACCCACCCAAAAAAAAAAAAAAACTTTGGGTTTGACCGACTTAGACTTAACGATCCTGTATATATAGAACTTTGTGTTATTACTTATTTTGACGTGAGTTATTAGCATGTATGTATATGGATTGTTATGATGTGCCGTGTAAGCATAGCTCTATGGACAATTTGTAAGTTTGCTTCCGTTTGGCCCCTTTACACTAATAAGTTACATGTCTGGTTTGGTTGGAGGCCGTAGGTAATCCCTTGATTACTGGCCGGTTATGTCCTTAACCCATAGGGGCGGGTTCGGGTCATGATAGAGTGGTATCAGAGCACGAGTTAATAACTCACACACTTGTCCAATTGAGCAATAAGCGTCTAGAAAAGATCTAGGATGCATTCATGTGATAAGTATGAATTTGAAAGCATCGAGAATACGCTTAAATGTTTTAATGTGAACAATTATTCTTTATAAGTTTGTGATTCGCTTGCATTGCAAATTATTTGAATATGTATACTCTTTAGTATATGCATACCTGTGAATCTTTTGTATAAAGTATAATGCAAGTCTAATCAGATGGTGAGAACAAGAGGTGATGAAATAGAAGAGTCCTCTACTGCCAGAATGGATAGAATGGAAAGATTGATTCAGGAAATGGCAAAAACATCGAGGCAACAACAACAATGGCAACAACAGTGGCAGCAACCACAACCTCCACCTCCGACACCTCCTGTGCCAGACTTACAAAATGATGACCGAATAATAGCTCTCACCAAAGAGTTTAAGAAGAGGAAACTGCCACAATTCCATGGTGGATTAGATCCGTTGAAAGCTGAAGCATGGGTTCTCGGCATCGAAAAGCTATTTGAAGTGTTCCCTTGTTCGGAGACACAGAAAGTGCTTCTAGCCACCTTTATGCTAGAAGACGAAGCAAGAAGATGGTGGATGTTAATGCGTGAAAATCATAAAGATGCTAATTGGGCAAAATTCCTGGAAGTCTTCTATGATAAGTACTTCCCTCAGTGCGTCCGTGACAGGAAAGTATCCGAGTTCATGGAACTTAAACAAGACAGCATGACAATGGCTGAGTATGAGGCCAAATTCACTGAGTTGGCCAGGTTTGCACCACATGTGATCGATACCGACTACAAGAAAGTGAGACATTTTGAAGGTGGGCTTCGAAGTGATATTCTAGAAAGGGTAAATGTCCTGAAGCTGAAAACCTATATTGGGGTGCTAGACCAAGCCATAATGTCAAAAGCTAACATAGCTAGACAGACTAAACCAATGACATATTGGAAAGGTAGTAAGAGGCAAGGCTTCTTTTCGAAGAAGAAATTTCTGAAGAAGCAGAATACGGGCTCCTCGAGTACTTCTAATTCTTCCCGAGATACATCCCCAATGTGTAATATTTGTAGTAAAAGGCATCGTGCGGTTTTGTTACCGTGTGTCAGGGGCCTGTTTTAAATGTGGTAAACAAGGGCACATGGCCAGGGATTGTAATCAAAATAGTAGGAAATTAGCTGCTAGCTCAACGGCATCAATCCCAAAACCGGGAAATACTATGAGATCTACTACCACCGGAGATACCATAAGGCAAGGGAGAGTTTTCGCGCTTATTCTGGGCGACACACGGAATGCTAGCTCAGTTGTATTAGGTACTATTTCTATATGTAATCAAGATGCTTTTGTATTAATTGACTTCGGATCAACACACTCTTTTGTAACATGTGCATTTGCATCTAGACTGAGTAGACCTCTAGAATTATTGCCATATCTGCTATGTGTATCTGCTCTATCCGGGGAATCTGTATTGTGTGAATCTGTATATCGTTTTTGTGACATGCGAATTGGGAATGCTATTCTGTATGTGGATTTGTTGCCCTTAAACTTTAGGCACTTTGATATAATTCTGGGCATGGATTGGTTAACTAAATATTGTGCCACCATCGATTGTGTAACAAAACGGGTTGTGTCCAGAACAGGACGAAATTGTGTTTGTGGGTAACGGGGTAGTGCCTCCACTTTATTTGATATCTGCAATGAAAGCATGTAAATTAATCAAGAAAGGGTGCCAGGGTTATTTGTGTTATGTGCTATTTGAACAATCTGTGAATGTTGAATTGAACAGTATCCCTATTGTTAGAGAATTTCCAGATATGTTTCCAAATGAACTACCAGGGGAATTGGTGGAGAGGGAGATAGAGTTTACTATTGAAATTGTGCCAGGCATTCAGCCTATTTCTAAAACTCCCAACAGAATGGCTACTGCTGAAATGAAAGAATTGAAAGAACAGTTACAAGACCTACTTGATAAAGGATTTATCCGACCTAGTACTTCACCATGGGGTGCACCGGTGTTATTTGTGAAAAAGAAAGATGGAACTTTACGCTTGTGTATTGACTACCGAGAATTGAACAAGGTAACAATAAAGAATAAATACCCCTTACCCTTTATTGATGACCTGTTTGACCAGTTGCAGGGATCACGAGTGTTTTCCAAAATTGATTTGAGATCCGGGTATCATCAGTTAAAAGTGAAAGCAGAAGATGTTGAGAAAACCGTGTTTCGGACAAAGTATGGCCATTATGAATTTCTTGTTATGCCATTTGGGGTAACTAATGCACCTGCAACATTTATGCACCTAATGAACCGTATTTTTAAGACCTACCTCGACGAATTTGTTGGGGTATTTATTGATGACATTTTAATATACTCCAAGAATAGACTTGAACATGAACATCATTTGAGAACTGTCCTGCAAACACTTAGAGAAAAGAAACTATTTGCTAAACTAAAGAAGTGTGAGTTTTGGTTGGATGAAGTTAGTTTCTTAGGGCATGTTATCAACAAAGAAGGGATTTCAGTGGACCCATAGAAAATTGAGGCGATTGTGAATTGGCCTACACCGACAAATGTAACAGAGGTCCGCAGTTTCATGGGCTTAGCTGGGTACTACAGGAGGTTTATGAAAGATTTTTCAAAAATAGTTGTACCTCTTACCCAACTGACACGCAAAGGGCAACCATTTGAATGGAATGACGAAAGAGAATCTGCCTTTCATGAACTGAAAACGAGACTGACTACTGCACCAGTATTGACATTGCCCACAGGTACGGAAAACTTTGTGATTTTCAGTGATGCATCTTATAAAGGTTTGGGTTGTGTACTAATGCAGAACGGAAGGGTAATTGCCTACGCCTCTCGGCAGTTGAGACCACATGAAAAGAACTACCCAACACATGATTTAGAATTGGCCGCAGTTGTTTTTGCTTTAAAAATCTGGCGACACTACTTGAATGGGGCGAAATGTGAAGTCTACACGGATCACAAAAGTTTGAAATACTTCTTTACACAGAAGGAGTTGAATATGCGACAAAGAAGATGGCTTGATGTGATAAAGGACTATGATCTCGAGATTCAGTATCACCCTGGGAAAGACAATACAGTTGCTGATGCCTTGAGCAGAAAATTGATGGGGAATATGGCTTGTTTGCTTACTGAACAGTAAGAAATCTTGCAAGATTTTGAGAAGTTTGAAATTGTGAAATGGTATTGTGTGAACAGGGCGGATTGATAGCCGCTATTTCAGCCGAACCGGCAATCATTGATGAGATTAAACAGAAACAAAAAGAGGATGAATTCCTCAAGAAAGTGATTGATGAATTTGAGACAAGTCCGAAAGCAGAGTTCAGCATTGAAGGCGAAGTGTTGAGATTTCGAAACCGAATGTGTATCCCAGACATCCCGGAGCTAAAGAAAAGAGTTCTGGATGAGGCTCACAAGTCAGTATTTGCTATGCATCCGGCAATAACAAAATGTATCGAGATTTGAAACAAAGCTATTGGTGGCCTAAAATGAAGAAAGAAATTGCAGTATATGTGTCAAAATGTCTCCAATGTTAGCAAGTTAAAGCTGAACATCAGAAACCGGGCGGTCTACTTCAACTCCTCCCTATTCCTGAATGGAAGTGGGAACATGTGACTATGGACTTTGTTGTTGGTCTACCCCGAACACCTCGAGGTATGGACTCTATTTGGGTTGTAGTTGATCGACTGACTAAATCTGCACATTTTCTACCTGTTAGAACTACATTTGATGCTTATAGACTGGCTACAATATATGTTGATGAGATTGTCCATTTACACGGAGTTCTGGTATCTATTGTGTCGGATAGAGATCCGAAATTTGTATCCAGATTGTGGAAGAGTTTGCAAAGAGCTATGGGGACAAAATTGAGGTTTAGTACCGCATTCCACCCACAGACAGATAGGCAATCAGAACGGACTATACAGACGTTAGAAGATATGCTCAGAATGTGTGCCTTGGATTTTCAAGGGAGTTGGGAAGATCATTTGCCACTGGCAGAGTTTGCGTACAATAACAGCTTCCACTCTAGCATCGGTATGGCACCATACGAGGCTTTGTATGGTAGAAGGTGTAGATCGCCAATTTGTTGGACAGAAGTCGGGGATAGAGCTTTACTTGGGCCTGAAATTGTGCAAGACACTTCTGAGAAAATCAAAACCATTCAGCAAAGGCTCAAAACAGCTCAGGACCGACAAAAGAATTATGCAGATGCCCGAAGAAGACCTCTCGAGTATGAGGTTAGTGACCATGTGTTCATCCGTGTAACTCCGATGAAAGGCCAAGTCAGGTTTGGAAAGAAGGGCAAGTTGTTGCCCCGTTACATTGGGCCGTTTCAAATTCTAGAAAGGCTTGGTCCAGTCGCTTATAGAGTTGCTTTGCCACCGGGATTCGAGCAAATCCATAATGTGTTTCATGTGTCAATGTTAAGGGGTTATCTTCGAGACCTGTTTCATGTGATTGACTATCATTGGGTAGCTCTTGATGAAAATATGGAGTACGCCGAATGGCCAGAACGAATCATTGATCGGCAAGTGAAACAATTGAGAAGCAAGTCCATCCCGATGGTGAAAGTGGAATGGAAAGAACACTATGGAACAGATGCCACATGGGAAAAAGAGAATGAAATGCGACTACGCTATCCACATTTGTTTCCCGACGAAGGTAAAATAAGTTTGGAGGACCAAACTTCCTAAAGGGGGGAAGACTGTGATAACCCTGTTCCGTATTATGCTAATTGATCTTTATTATGAATGTGATTATGTGTTTGATATGATTTTGAGTGCCATTTATATGAATATATGTGGTTTTAAATTTCTATCTGTTCACCGTAGGAAAATCTGTTTGATTTTATGCTTTAGAATTTAAATTGAAGGCCTTATCGGCCACAAAACCCGAAATTGATTACGCCATTGTGATTAGTGCAATTTTTAGAGCCTACGGTGAAATTTAACTGAAAATTGAATCGGATCAGATTAATTAGATTAAATTGATAATATAGTGCTCAATTATTTAATATTGATAAATGTGATCAAGGGAGCTTTTTAAAAAGGGGACCAATGTGCACTTATATTCATTTGTTTGGGCTCAAAATCAGAAATTATACTCTAGAGAGAGAGAGGGGCCGAATTTAGAGAGAGAGGGAGCTCAAGATAGAGATTTGACTAAGGGACTTGGTGATCTTGAAGCTACACTCAAGAATTAACCATAAATTTGGAAGATTAAGGCTCCTAGGTGAGTAATCAACCCTTAATTCATGAGTTTGAGTTGTGATTTTGTGAATTGAAGATTAAATGGTGAGTTAGATCATGAATTGAGTTGATTAAGTTGAGATTGAAGCCCATATGTGCATGCATGTAGAGAATTGCTATGAAATTACATAATCTAGCATGTACTATGTGAATTATGAAAGATTGAGCATTGAAGCATACATGCAAGTATGGTTTTGTTGAGTTTCATGGTTATAAGCATCATTGGTGCTATTTGAAATGGAATTGGGGTCAAAGACTAACATGCATGTTGAAATTGATAGAGATATGAATTTGGTGTGAAGTTTGAATGCATGGATTTTAATCATACAAAAGAAATGAGGATCATTTGAGAATGAGATGATGATTTTGAACAATTTGGTGTCATACTCTTATATTCTCATGTAATGTAATGTGTTTCCCTATTTTTGGTGCCTTAATTTGAGCTTTAAAGCCTTTGGATGTTGAATTTGAGCCTCAAGAACAGTTCTAGAAAACCCAGAATTCGGCATGTCCGCTCGAGCGGGGAGAGCGCCGCTCGAGCGTGAAATGCAAGTTCCCAGAACTTTTGCAGACATGGATGTCTGCTTGAGCGGGGAGATTCACCCTCGAGCGGGGAGCCATGTAGTGTGACCTTCAGCTCGAGCATCCGAAGTCACGCTCGAGCGTAAAAATGAGGCAACTAGTACTTTTGCAGACCAAAGGGAGTCCGCTTGAGCGGGGAAACTTGCGCTCGAGCGGGGACCCCTGTTTCAGAAATTTTGTAAAGGTGTTCTGTGTTCCGTTTTCCATTCTCTTTCATTTCTAAGCACTCTTAGGCATGCATTAAGCATTATAAATGAATTAAAAGGATAAGAAAGAAGCCTAAGAGGGATGTATGAATTAAGAACGGATTGAATCGTTTGTGACCCGTATGTGTTATGTAATGTGTAAGGTCGAGCTCAAGGGTGAATCCACCGGCAGAACACTACGAGTAATATCTTAAAGATATCTGAAGTATGTTATTTGTCCAATTGCTTACTTCTACATAAGTCTTATAAGTTTGTTACATTGAATTGGGGACAAATATTCGTATGACATGAATAAATGAGCCAGAGGCTGTATGACACGAATGAATGGGCCAGAGGCCGTGTGACACGAATAAATAGGCCAAAGGCCGTATGACACAAATGAATGGGCCAGAGGCCGTATGACACGAATGAATGGGCCAGAGGTTGTATGACATGAATGAATGATAGTCTGACACAAATGATAGTCGGATATATGAATGAATGGGCCAGAGGCCGTATGACATGAATGAATGATAGTCTGACACGAGTGATAGTCGGACATTTGAATGATTGGGCCAAAGGCCGTCTGACATGAATGATAGTCTGACACAAATGATAGTCGGACATATGAATGATTGGGCCGAAGGCCGTCTAACATGAATGATAGTTTGATATGAACGATTGGGCCAAAGGTCGTCGGATACGAACGATTGGGCCAAAGGGCCATTAGACATGAATGGATGGACCAAAGGCCGTTGGGTATGAGTAATTGGGCCCGAGGCCGTTTGATACGTCTAGAACTTTAGTCTATTGATACATTAAATAGAAATATGAATTGGGCCCAAGGCCGTCTGACGTAACTGTTTCAAGGATTGTTCATGTATTTTCCTTGTTTGATATTATTCACTGGGCTTTTGCTCACACTCATTCATGTCTATGTAGGTGAGCCAAGGGACGTCCAAACCCAGCCCCGGTGAAATATGGGAGAAACAATCAAGGTTTTTGGAGAGTCAGCCCAAACGTCTCACGCACGAGACTTGTCTTCGCCTCTTTTGTCCTTTTGATATAGTTTTGTTATGTTGGCGAAAACATCGGATTACTTTTGTATATAAACTTTGGGTTTGACCGACTTAGACTTAACAATCCTGTATGTACAGAACTTTGTGTTATTACTTATTTTGACGTGAGTTATTAGCATGTATGTATATGGATTGTTATGATGTTCCATGTAAGCACAGCTCTATGGACAATTTGTAAGTTTGCTTCCGTTTGGCCCCTTTACTTTGATAAGTTACATGTCTGGGTTGGTTGGAGGTCATAGGTAATCCCTTGATTACTTGCCGGTTATGTCTTTAACCCATAGGGGCGGGTTCGGGTCATGACAGCTCTAGAGAGAACCCAAAGAACTCTCACATTTTTGCCTAGATTGAATCTCAACATGCGAAGATCTGAAGTCGATCGGAGGCACCATTATCTCCGACGAAATCTGGACGACTAAACTTCCACCCCATCTCCGATGAGCTGTAAGTTTAGATCTTCTTTTTGTGCACAACCAGTTATATATATACGTATGTTTACAATATGGAAATTTGTTTTTTGTTTAGGGTTGTTTTACTTGTTTTATTTTTCAATGAAATCCTAAACTTACTAATTTGTGGATTTAAGTTATGATTTATGAAATTAGGGAAAACCATTTGAGTTTTAAGATTTTGTTTTTTTGATTTACAACCAGTTATATATATATATATATATATATGTTTACACTATGAAAAAAAAAAATTTGTTTAGGGTTTTTTTAATTGTTCTATTTTTCAATGAAACCCTAAACTTACTAATTTGTGGATTTAAGTTATGATTTATGAAATTAGGGAAAACCATTTGAGTTTTAAGATTTTTATTTTATTTTATTTACAACCAGTTATATATATATATATATATATATGTTTACACTATGAAAAAAAAATTGTTTAGAGGTTTTTTTAATTGTTCTCTTTTTCAATTTGTAGAGCAAACTAGCAAAATTGCTCATTGTTGATAGTTGGTTCACCTTTTGTTAGGGCCTAGTCCCTTTTGTTTTTTTGTACCAAAAAAAGAGAGAGGTTGAAATGGAATTGTAATAAAGTATATCAATATAAGTACTAATTATTAACTTTAATTTATAAAAGAGCTTTTTAAAAAATAAAATTGAAGAAAAGAAAAAAAAAATTACAATTTTTACATCTTATAAAAAAGACAACTATATAGTAAAAAACTATTTTACAGCTTATTTAACCAAACACTATTTAAATTCATAATCTCACAGTTGCACCAAACAGATTAACAGCTTTTGTTTAAAACTGAAATTTATAATCTATTAAACTATAATCTATAATCACTTGTTTACAGTTGCACCAAACAGGACCATTGTATCCTATTCCATATTTGAATTGGTCTCCTATCCCAAATTTAGATTGATTCAGTGGAATTGACAAAATTTTGTTCAATTTGCAACATACTTTTATACTACCTTTGAAAATGTTTTTCTATAGTTTCAATTAATACATCTTTATTTGCACAAAAAAATATAAAAAATTACAATCCCTCTAGAATCGTATTTTAAGACTAAACTAAAGTGTTTTCCTTTATATACTATAAATTTTATTACATATATAAAAATCTTATTCTTTAGTGAAAAATAAATAAAAACAAATTGAATATGCATAATTGCTCTTTAAATTTGGAGGCCGATGCAAAAATAGCACTATAACTATTCGTATTGATGTCGAATTCCAATGTTTTAGGAAATGCCAGAAACTGGTTTTTGTTTGAAGGAGTCAATGGAGTTTCTATAGTTGGTGGAGTGCTTGACGGACAGGGCACTGCCCTTTGGGCTTGCAAGGCTCCTGGCAAGAGTTGCCCCGATGGAGCCACGGTAGGTTAAAGATTCGTTTGAAAATTAATATTTTTAATACATTTTTAATTTTTATAAAAAACTGGGCACAAAATAAAAATAATAGATTGACTTTTTATAGTGATTTTTTTATTTTTGAGTTATTTTAGCCCATTGTCAAACATGCTTAGATAACAAAACTATCTATACCCTATGAAATATACTACTCCAAACATATTATTGTACAAGTATCAGCTACTTAACCCATACATGGTATGTGAAGTGTTTGGTATGACATGCGTATGGGAGTGCAGCTTGAGTGCAAAATGAGTATGTTTTAGCCTTTGTTTGGGGTGTGAGTTAGTTTTTTGACTTTTTAACTTTTTAGCTATTTTAACCTGAGGTTAAAAAGCTTTGTTTGGGATAGGCTTTTTAACTTTTGTGAGAGAAAAAATGAAATGATTATGGTTTAGATATGACATTTTGTCTTATTGGACTAAAAAGCTTATTTTGTCTTTTTATGACTAAGATAGCCCCAACCCAACCCAAACCTTCATGCCAAACGAACCCTTAAGTGTTTTATAGGAATTTGGGACATAAAGGTAAATTTCTTTTAAATATAGAGGTACTTAAATAACATTTCCGGCCTAAGCATGTTTGGTAATTGACTAAAATAAAGGCAATCTATTCTTCTTATTTTGTGCATGTTTTTTTATAAAAATTAAAAATTGACTAAAACTATCAATTCACAAACGAACCCTTAACCTACTGTGGCTCCATCGGGGCAAGTTTGGCCAGAAGCCTTGCAAGCCCAAAGGGAAGCCCCCTGTCCGTCAAGCACTCCACCAACTATAGAAACTCCATTGACTCCCTCGAACAGAAGCCAGTTTCCGGCATTTCCTAAAACATTGTAATTGGACGGAGCGACGAGCGTGCCATCAATACGAATAGTTATAGCACTGTTTTTGCATTGTCCTCCAAAGTTTGCTGGTCTGCCAATCGAGTACCTTTCTGGCGGCACGTAAATTGTGGTTGGCTGTGCCGAACCACAGGCTAAAGCCCATGCACTCAAGAAGGACTTGGTTGAGTCGGTCTTGCCGTCGGGTTTGGCTCCCAAATTCAATACATTATATGTGATTGGAAGAGTTGATGATGATGATGATTGATGGAAGAAGAAGATGGTGAAGAGAAATGTGAGAACTGGAAGAGATTTCATGATGGTGGAGGAGAGAGAGAGAGATGAGTTTAGGAGTTGAAGAGGTTTTGAATTAGTTGAGAGGTATTTATAGAGGATATGAATGCATGTTCTCGTAACTGAAAAAATCACAATATGTTTTTTTTTAGGTCATGCGTAACTTAAAGTTTCCTTATCTTGGGACTAATCTTCCATTTATGAAAAGGAAAGTTATAAAAAAAAAAAAACACACACACACACACAATAAAATGATGCGTTATGATATTCTTGAAATGATCAAAATAACGGTAGACGTTTTTTTTATTGGAAATAAAACACATTATTCTTTATAAAAATTCTATATAAAGTTGTCAAAATAATATGTAATTTAGGTATATAAAAAAAGGAATAGATAGGGTTCATAAAATTTTCAATATTGTAACAATGTTCACACCAAGTAAGATGTTGATATTACATGATAGAAAAGATAAGAAAGCTTAGCAGTAGGCAGTTACTAAAAGACACAGGATTTGTGAATGAACAACAAAAGGAGCAGATGCACGTAGGTGGCGTTTACATGAGAGATGGGAGATCTTCAAAGTTCAAAGTTTAGTTAAAGCCTTGTCTGGGAACTTTTTTAGTTTAAAAATCAAAAAATTAATAAAAAGATTGAGAAGTCATCAAATTATATAAAAAATATTAAAATTCTATTTTCTCTTTATTTTTTGCATATTTTTTCATAAAAAAAAAAAAAAATCATCCCAGATATACTAGTTTTCTTACTTCATATTTTAGCTAAAAAAAAAATTACGAGAATAACAGATTTCCAAACGAAATCTAAATGAACAAAAAGCACAGAAAGCATATAATATAACGACCGTTAGCATGATTATTTTTGTTTTGCTTGGGAGCAAGATCAACGCCTCTACTCAATTTATGTCTCCATAGCCGCTAGGTGAAACTTGAGGCTAAATATCAAAATAAGACATTATTTTATTGGGTTTTTGAAAAATTGAGGCTTTCAATGATTATTTTTTTTATAAAAAAAAATTTCTTTATGAGCTTTAGGCGATGGGTTAAGTGACCTAATGGTTGAACCATCTCTGCATAGCTGCAATCTCTTTCTAATCTAATTTTTACTTGAGTTGTTCATTAAATTACCAAAATATACCTCTTGTTATTCTATCCATACGCACATATATACACATGCATATATAGACAGTTATTATTTGTAATGTTAGAATTTTTATTGAGCAATAATACATTTCTAAAAAAAAAAATACATAGAAACGGATTTAATTTGAAATGTATAGATGAGATTAATTATGAATGTATCATTGATTACAAATAAGTGCATATTAGATAAACAAATAATATTTAATACAAAGAAACGTACATGTGATACAACTACAAATGATGAAGCAAGCTTATGAGAAAATTGTTGGACAATCTTCACTGTATTTGGAAAAATAAATTCTGTTTGTGTACTAAATAACAAACAGAATACAAAAGAAATAAAGGAAAGGAGGGAGAATGTTTGATTACAAAAATCAAACTAGAAATAAAATTAAATAAATAAAAACAAATTTTATTTTGTTACAAAAATAAAATCAAAATTTGATGTAAATAAATAAAACAGAAAATTAACAACTTACTTGATTAATTTCTTGAACAATATTCTGATCAAGTCTAGTGTTTGATACTGTGTCCTTAAGACAGATTTGTCCTCTCCACGGTGCTTTCAGATTTTCGAACATCTATCTCCCATGATAAAATGATCAACAACGAATAAATGCAGCACTATAATTTATTCGCACAACGAACACACTAAGTGTATACACTCTTTTTCAGAAGAACAATAATGCAGCAATGTAGAGTAATGTAGTATTTTTCTAGACGAAAATTATGAATGAAAACATCAAATGAGGGCTGCCTATTTATAGATGTAGTGGTGGCTTTTTTTCAATTTGAATTAAACAGGTATCAAACCTGTTTGAACAGGTGCAACACTGTTTCAACAGATAACCAAATATGTTCGGTTGAATTTGCACAGATTTAAATCTATTTGAATTTAAATTCAAACAGGTATGGGTTTTCCTTGAATTAAACGGACAGATTTTGAAATCTGTACAGAAGGTTCAGACATATTTGAATTTTAAACGGTCTGATTTTATTTTACCAAAAAATAAATTAAATTCAAATGTTTTTGGCCCAAAAATATTAGTATTGGGCCGGACAAGCCCAACCCAACCTCACACCACGCACCCAAGCCCAAGCCCAGCCCGCCCAACGGCGGCGGCGGCGGTGGCGCGCGTGTGTGGTAATTTTTGGCTCCAATAGGCCTAGCCCATTTTACCCATAACCTCCCTCTCTACAAAACTTGGGTGCCTTTCGGGGCTTACCCCAAGTTCCAACTCCAAGCCTTATAAACCCATTCAAAGTTTCTCACCAAATCAATGTGGGACAAGCCATTTTTCAAACCTTAAGAAATTTTCACCAAAAACTTCATTTCTATGGAGCTCACTTTGGCTTCAATTTTCCATTCACCCGATAATGGTTTTGAGCAACCAAATATATCACGTGAATCACAACGCGGCAAAGAACGCGTTACCACTTAGACCTGCCAACTTTGGCGTATGGGTCCCATCTAAAAATTAGACCAAAGTCGAGAAAAAAATCCGTTTTTCCAGATTTTTCCAAAACCATATTTCTAACAAAATCCCACATGAATGGAATTTGATGACAACGGAAATGCAACAATATGCAGAATTTGTTGAAAGAGTATAAATCGAAAATATCTTACATCAGGATAGGTAGCTTTCGGCCTTGAACTTTCCCTAGTGATAACCTATCGGACTTACTAGCTAACCAATGGACGCGATGCCTTGAATTGTTCAGCCGTTTGTGTAAGCCAAGACAATAGATTTCACACAAAATATCTTCTAACACATCATGGTTCTCACTGTTGTGTTCATTCTAGCCTTGAACGCTCCTGGTTTTCATGAGTGCTTCTAGAGAATTTAGCCTCTTCATTCTCATAGAACTGGCCCCAGTTCGACACTCATATAGGTGATTCTTATTGTTAGTATCTCCTTATACTCGTCTTGATTTTTATGCCTAAATCAAGATATAAGTAATCATTAAAAGCTAAGCTTATCCTTAGACCCCTGCATACAACACATGTTGCAGATATCACTCTCACCATAGGAATAGGTAGGGAATTTTAATCCCTTGGTGATTTCTGGCGAGCCACACATAACTTAGTTGTCCCTTTGAACTTAGTTCTTGGGATCTCCAGTCATATAAGTAGGGTTACCATTATGATGACTCTTATGTAATAGGCTTTAATTCCATCCCCTTCGATGAACTATACACTTGCTCTTTTGTCAAACCTTTTGTTAACGGATTCGCAATATTCTCTTTAGATTTCATATAATCTATTGAGATTATTCCATTTGAGAGCAATTGCCTTACGGTATTATGTCGACGACGAATATGTCGTGACTTACCATTATACATATGATTTTGTGCCCTACCTATTGCAGATTGACTATCACAATGAATGCAAATAGCTGGCATAGGTTTTGGCCACATTAGAATGTCTTCTAAGAAGTGACGAAGCCATTCTGCTTCTTCTCCTGCTTTGTCTAAAGCTATGAACTCAGATTCCATTGTGGATCGTGCGATGCATGTTTGTTTCGTGGATTTCCAAGAAACTGCAGCGCCTCCGAGAGTAAAGACATATCCACTAGTGGATTTTGAATCTTTAGTATCCGATACCCAATTGGCATCACAATAACCTTCGAGTACTGCTCGATATTGAGTAAAGTTCAAACCATGATCATAGGTAAATCTTAGATATCTAAGAATCCGAATGATCGCCTTCCAATGGTCTTCTCCGGGGTTACTAGTGTACCTACTCAATTTACTGACAGCATAAGCTATATCAGGACAAGTACAATTCATTAGGTATATTACGCTTCCAATGATTTGGGAGTATTTTAACTGAGACACCGCATCACATTTATTTTTTGATAAATAAAGACTGATGTCTACAGGTGTTCTAGTTACATTCATATCATCCTTGATAAATTTACCAAGAATTTTCTCAATATAATGTGATTAAGATAATGCATATCCGTCAGATGTTTTAGTAATTTTCATTCCTAATATAACATTTGGGACCCCCATATCTTTCATATCAAATCTTCTATTCAGCATTTGCTTAGTTGATTTGATAATATTTTGACTACTTCTACTAATAAACATGTCATCCACATAAAGACAAACTATGACATATCCTTGGTCAGTGTTTTTAACATAGACGCACTTGTCACATTCGTTTATCTTAAACCCATTAATAAGCATAACATGATCAAATTTTTCATGCCATTGCTTAGGTGCTTGTTTTAATCAATAAAGAGATTTTACAAGCCAACAAACTTTCTTTTCTTGCCCTAGCACTACAACCCTTTCGGGTTGCTCCATATAGATCTCTTTATTTAGATTACCGTTTAAGAAAGCTGTCTTAACATCCATTTGATGTATTTCTAAATTAAACAACGCTGCTATAACAATAAGCATGCGAATGGATGTTATTCTTGTCACAGGGGAATATGTGCCAAAATAGGCCAAACCTTCCTTTTGTCTGTAACCTTTTACTATAAGTCTTGCTTTATACTTGTCTATTGAACCATCTGCTTTCATTTTTCTCTTGAATATCCATTTATATCCAAGAGGTTTAGAATCAGGTAGAAGATCCACCAATTCCCAAGTATGATTTTGCATAATGGATTCAATTTCATTATTAACAGCCTCTTTCCATGAAGGTGCTTCAGTACCTGTCATTGCTTCATTGAAGCTTTGAGGTTCATTTTCTAACAGGTATGTCAGAAAATCGGGACCAAAGGATTTTGATGTTCTTGCTCTCTTACTCCGTCTTGGTTCATCATCAGTTAAATCCTGTTGGTCGAGACCATTACTAGTCTCTTGTGTTTGATTGTCATTAGTCTCTTGACTTTGTGTACAATCATAAGTTCTTTTCTGTGAATTTAATTCATATCCTTTCTTGTAAAGAAAGACATGTTCAAAAAACACAGCATTCTTTGACTCTATAATAGTGTTCACATTTATATCAGGTATTTCTGATTTATAAGTCAGAAACCGATATGCACTACTATTCTGAGCATAACCAATAAACACACGATCCACTATTTTTGGTCCTATCTTAGTCTTTTTCGGAACAGGAACTTCTACTTTTGCCAAACACCCCCACACTTTTAAGTATTTATAGGAAGGTGGTCAACCTTTCCATAATTCATAAGGAGTGCTGTTGGTTTTCTTGTGGGGTATTCTGTTAAGAACATAATTAGCAGATAATATTGCTTCCCCCTACAAGTTCTGAGGTAAGCCCGAACTTAGTAACATGGCATTCATCATTTCTTTAAGGGTTCTATTTTTCCTTTTAGCAATTCCATTTTGCTGTGGAGAATAGGGTGCTGTAGTTTGGTGAATAATGCCATGTTGTGCACAAAATTCATTTAATGGTGTATCATATTCACCACCCTATCACTTCTTACCATTTTAATGGTTTTTCCAAGTTGATTTTCAACTTCTGTTTTGTAGAGTTTAAACATCTCTAAGGCTTCATTTTTGTTTCTAAGTAAGTATACATAACAATATCTTGTGCAATCATCGATAAATGTTATGAAATACTTTTTTTGCCTCCTCTAGTTTGAACAAATTTAAGATCACATACATCAGTATGAATTAATTCTAGAGGTTCAGTTTTTCTTTCAACCGATTTAAAAGGAGCCTTAGTTAGTTTCGCTTCTACACAAATTTCATATTTGTGATTAGGATCAATTTCAAACTTTGGTATATAATCCAAACCAATTAATCTACGCAAAGCATCAAAATTCACATGTCCTACTCTACCATGCCATAAATTCGATTCAAGAATATAAGCAAAAGATGTGTTATTCTTATTCATAGTAAGTTTTGGTACAACCGTCATTACATTCAATTTAAAGAGACCATCATTCATGTATCCCTTACCAACATACATACCACTCTTTGTTAATACAAATTTATTAGACTAAAAAACAAGCCTAAAACCATTTTTACTTAACAAAGAGCCAGAAACTAAATTCTTCCAGATGTCAGGTATATGTAGTACGTTGTTGAGGGTCAGTTCTTTCCCTGACGTCATCTTCAAGATCACCTTTCCTTGTCTAGCCACGGTAGAAGTAGAAGAATTTCCCATGAAAAGTTGTTCACCATTTGCAGCCTCATTGTAAGTTGTGAACATCTTCTTGTCCGCACAAATGTGACGAGTTACTCCAGTGTCAACCCACCATTCCTTGGGATTTCCAACCAAATTAGCCTCAGACACCACAGCAGAGAGGTTGATGTCATTTACCCCATCAGAGATGTAATCTAATTATGTTACATTGGCTTGATTGGTAGTCTTCTTACTTGTGCTTCCGCGATCCTTCTTAGGGCGGCGGCAGTCAGAAGCTCGATGTCCAGTTTTGCCACAGTTATAGCATTTTCCTTTGAACTTTTTATTGTCATTGTTGTCGCCTTATTTAGGACCATCTCCAGTAAACTTCCTCTTTTTGTTATGTGATTTGTGAACCTATTTAACCACATTAGCCTTGGACTCTATGGGATTTTTCCCATTCCCCTTTTCAGCGTTTCGGTTATCTTCCTCAATTCTCAATCTTACAATCAATTCATCCATGGTCATCTCCTTGCGTTTATGTTTTAAATAATTTTTGAAATCTTTCCAAGCCGGTTTCCACTAAAGCAGCGACTTGGAAAGACTCACTAAGAGACATACCTTTAGAATGAATATCATGCAAAATTATTTGAAAATTTTGAACTTGAGAAATTACTGTTTGAGAGTCTACCATAACGAAGTCTAGAAATTTACCGACAACAAATTTCTTTGTGCCGGCATCCTCTGTCTCTTATATTTTTTCTCCAAAGAATCCCATAATTATTTTGCTGTTTTCAGAGGGCTGTAAACATTATACAGCATGTTGTCAAGGCCATTGAGGATGTAGTTTATGCACAGGAAATTGAATGCTTCCAAGCATCTATAGCAGCAACAACTTGCCGATCACTTTCATCCTCTCTAAGTACTGGAGCCTCTTCACGGAGAAACCGAGCCAAATTTAGAGTTGTAAGATAAAACAGCATTTTTTGCTGCCATCTCTTAAACTCAATACCGTTAAATTTTTCCGATTTTTCTCCATGATTTATTGGTACTTGAACATGGTTCTGGATAGGGACCAGAGTTGGTATAACAATTGGAGTACCACTTCTAGTTACAGTTTCAGTTGCAGTAGCCATAATATCTTATTACAAAAATCAGAAAAACCAAAACACAAATTAATTTTCGAGTTACTAAAACTAGAAAATAAATTATAACACAAAATAATTTTATTTTTCCTTGTTACTAAAACTAAAAAAATAAAATACCACAATAAATTTTTTTTTGGGTGAATAAGTCATAAAATAAAAGACAAAAAACTTACAGCACTACAAGGGGCATACCCCAGGCCCTAAGCCAAAGCACTATACAAGAAACAGGACCATGAAACTAAAAAATAAAAACAAAGCCGAAAAGGCCATAACCAAACCAGTATGAACTGAAATCATAACATATCTAAGCGTTCAAAAGGAAAAAGAAAAAAAACAAAATTAAACTAGGGAGCCCAATCATAGTAGAGATAACCCAAAAAATGTGTTCATGGGCCGCATGCAAATTTGATGAGGAACATGAACACACCCATACCAGCTAGGTAGTAAACAGGCAAGAGTAATCAATCTGTTTTGTGCCCCCCATGCACAGCCCGCATGGGTAGGCCATCTAGCAAACAAACTAAACAAAACAACATAAAATAAAATCTTTCTTCACACAATGAGGCGCTTTCAGCAGCCATCCATACGAACACAGTCAGTTCCCAAACACGAAGGAACCAAAGCTGAATCCCGAAACAGACATCACCATCAAAGGAAGTACTGTTCTGCCACCCCATGCATCCCAAACAGAGCTTAGACATTACAGTATACCCCATAAACAACAGATACCGAAACAAGATTAGCATGTCCACAGACCAATAATAAAATGACAGGTCACATTGTACACCACACATATATATGCTCACTGCACTCAACCCACAGATATATATGCTCACATCACTCGAGAAATATGGCTCCATATACCTACAAAAATAACAAATACAAGAGATATATAGAAACATGTTAGTCTCTCTCAATATGGCTAGTGATGTTGGGTTAGGAGTTAGTTTATTCCTCACACTATACTCAACCCTCATAAAATATGGCACACACTCAAGCTTTCCCTTCCCTGTGGTTCGCATACCTATAACAATAACAAACATTAGGAAACCCCACAATGTATGTGCTGGCCATCACTCAACCCACAATTTTTGAACTCACATCCCTCTCAACAGATATATCATTCTTCAACAGGGTGTGAGGTAGCCTCCATGAGCTCAAGTACCATTTATCAGTATGATGTGAATTCAAATTGGTAATATGCATTACCTTGAATCTAACCATGTCCACAATACACTTTATAACCCACCTCTTCAGGGACCATATCCTTGCTAAAGACTCTATTATTCCTAGCAATCCATAACTGGTACACAGTACAAGTAAAGGCAAGCTTGGTAATAATAGTCTCTAAAGACTTCCCTTTCACAGATTTAGCAATGAGCTGGACCAAATCATTCCAAGGAATTGACGGCCAATCAACATTCATTTTACCTTTTATGCAGGCCCAAATTCTTTCAGAGAAAGGATAGTCAAAGAAAAGGTGATTATGGTCTTCACATGGGTGTTGGCAAAAGACACACTCAGTAGATTGAGTCACACCAAAGAGTTTTAATCTATCTCCAGTGTTCAATCTGCGAAGAATAGCCATCCACACCACAAAACTCACTTTAGGGATGTTATGAGGCCCCCAAATAATCTTAAACCAGTTCACATGATCAAAATGTTGCCTTAAGGAGTGCCATGTGGACTGGATAGTAAATTTACCATTAGAAGCAGGACTCAAACTAACTTGAATTCACAATATTACAAACTTAACTCATAAATCCTTGCTCAATTACTCACCTATGAGCTTCAATTCTCCCAAATTATTGTTAATCTTTGAGTTTAGTTCCAATCCTCAAGCTTTGAGCCAATATTCATGATTTGAGCCCCTCTCTCTCTCTAGAGCCATCTCTTCCTCTCTCTCTAGAGTTCATTTCAGATTTTGAATTCAACAAAATGAGGGACTTACGTGTTTATTGGCCTTTTTATAGGCTTGCTTAATCATGTTGATTAAGTTTAAGTAATGACACTCTAATTAATCATTTTGAATCTAATTATTTTGATACAAATTAATTTCTAATTAAATTTCACCATAGGCTCTAAAAATTACGCCAATCACAATGACATAGTCAATTTCGGTTTCTGTGGCCGATAAGGCCTTCAATTTAAATTCTAAAGCAGATAATCAAACAGATTTTCCTACGGTGAACAGATAAAAATTCAAAACCACATATATTCATATAACGGCACTCAAAATCATATCAAACACATAATCACAATCATAATTAAGGTTAATTAGCATAATACGGACTGGGGTTATCAAAGTCTTCCCCCTTTAGGAAGTTTGGTCCTCCAAACTTATTTTACCTTCGTCAGGAAATAAATGTGGATAGCGTAGTTGCATTTCGTCTTCTTTTTCCCATGTAGCGTCCGTCCCATAGTGTTCTCTACATTCCACTTTCACCATCGGGATGGACTTGCTTCTTAACTGTTTCACTTTCCTTCCGGTCAATGATTCGTTCCGGCCATTCTGCGTATTCGATATTTTCATCAAGAGGCTATCTGGTGATAATCATTACATGAAACGGATCCCAAGATAACCCCTTAACATCGATACATGAAACACGTTATGGATTTGTTCGAATCCTGGTGGCAAA
>JAPPVO010002650.1:0-53614 GCA_030407325.1 Camellia japonica | reverse complement strand
GCTTAGAATACCACGTGCATTTTGTTATTGAAAAACTGCAAACAAACACAAGCGTCGTAATGATTCTTCACATAAGTGAGAAAAGATTAGTTTCAAGGCAATAACTTTGGCGCAATTAATTACCTTTAAATCATCATCTCAACTAAATGTCTTTAGAAAACGAGCCAATGTAACAGTGTATTTCTTTCTTGGATCACGTATTAATTCTAGACCCGAATAGTTTGTCATGCTTACTTAAAAACACCTCCCAGTCTCATTCACTGCCCTCCATCCCCTGTTGCTAGGGCGCCTTGACCAGCATAGCAAGAACCTAACAACATTCAAGTGTTATTTTAGATAACACCAGCTTTAGTGAGAGAGCAGCAATTTGCACAAGTAGTGCAAAGCAAGGTTTTAGATCTACATCTATCTAGCATTTCCCTTTCCAGCACCAACAATTGGTAATATATATTCAATAATTAAGTTGAATTTCTAAAAAAATTCATTAATTTTTCTAGAAACTATTAAATCCTTTAGCAATAGGTTGATTAACTACAAAAAAAATTATTCATATATAGCAAGTTAAAGCTTTATAATCATCTTACGTCTTTCTCCGCATTGGTGATCATCTTATCCATCTGTGTGTGTGTGTGTGTGTGTGTGTGTGTGTGTGTGTCTAAAACAGAGGGAGAGAGACAGAGACAAAAAAAGTTGAGAAGCTGAATTAGGGCTTGTGCTATCAAACTTCCGCAGTTATATATAGAACCAGTTAGTATTTAACCGACAAATAAATGGGCCTTTTCTGCCCTGACCTGATTTAATCTTTAATGGCCCTTAACCAAATCTTCTCATCTTTGAGCTAAGGTACTTTTGAGGCTTGTTTGAGCTCTAGAGGGTGTTGTTTGCTTGGTTTTATTGCTTGAATTGGTTCTTCTCTTCAAGAGGTATAAGGCTTTACCTATTTGCTTGCTTTCTCTATTATTTTTCTTGCTGTTTTTCCATTGTTTTGGGCTGTCAAAACTCTGTGTTTTTTAGGCTAAAGCTTGGATTTAAGGGCTATTAAAGGTTGAGGAGTTGATAGCCCTTCTTTGAACCTTGTTTTGGAGGCCTTTGCCCTTGTGTTTCCTATCCTTTCATCACCTTTTTTTTGAGCTTTGAAACACTAATTTTCAGAGTTATTTCAGTGGCCAAAATCATGTTTTGAAGTCCAAAATTGGAGGGATTAGTGTAACGACCCCTATCCGTAATTAGCCACTAATCCGTATTTAATGATGTTAATGAGAGGATTAAAATAAATTATGTGTTTATTCTGCACTTTGTATGATTTTGGCTTTCTATATGTTACTTATAGAAATATCTGTTTGGAATTCCACTTTAATATGTAAATCGAAAGCCTTATTGGCATCCGAAACCGAAATTGACTACATCAATATGTTATTTGGAATTTTTAGAACCTTATGGCAAATTTTATTAACAATTGATTAAGTCTGATTCATTAAGTCGCGTTTGGCAAGCCTTATGTTCTAATTAATGTGTTTTAGCACCATAAGCTTATATGCAACCCTTAAGCTCATTTTTGAGCTCAATCCTTTTGCCCCTCAGTGCTAAAATCTGAGAATTCATTTTAGAGAGAGAGAGAGTGCAAGTATAGAGAGAGAAAGGAAGAGATTAAGGAGAAATTGAAGACTAAAGCTTGAATTGATCAAAGATTGTGCAAGTACCTAGCTAATTAAAGACTCTAGGTAAGGATTTAAGACTTAATTATGACTTTTAACCATCAAGTAGATCATTTCAAGAAGAATTTGTGATTATGTACAAGAATTGGACCAAAGATGTTGACTTTAGAGTTAATTCATGTATGCATGTGCATTTTCTTACCAATTGAGCATGATTTCCATGAATCCTCTCTTGCATGTTTGAAATTCATCTTCATTTAGGGAAATCATCAAGTTTCAAGGTGTTTTGTGGTGTTTGATCATGTTTTTGAGAAGTTTGATATACAAGAAAAATCCATGCATGTTGTGTTCATGAACATTCATCATGTTTTAAGTTGAAATTGTGAGTTTTTAACAAACTCTTGGGCCATGATTTTATGAAATAATCCTTAATCCATCATGTTTTTACAAGTTTACTAAGTTATCTCAAGTTTTGGGACCCAAGAGATGTGTTTTGGATGGTTGAATTCGAGTTTTGAGCTTGGGAGGTCAATCTGGATTTTCCAGAAATTTGACCCACGCTCGAGCGGGGACTTTTACGCTCGAGCATGAACCCTGAATTCATGCACCATGCTCGAGCGTGGGTCGAGCGCCCGTCGAGCATAAAAATCTTGCATCCAATACTTTTTGAGTTTACAGTCCGCTTGAGCGGGGAAAGTCACGCTCGAGCAGAGCTTCATTGTCTGCATGTCCGCTCGAGCGAGGAAACCCACGCTCGAGCGTAGACCTCATTTTCAGAAATTTTGCCTAAGTGTTCCAAGGCATGTTTTGGCATCCTCATTGCATCTTAGGCATTCCTAAGCCTTAATTAAGCCATAGTAATGAGGTCATGGATTAGAAACACACTAAGGAATGAATGTTCTAAGTTATGAGATTCAAGAGTGTGTTTTGAGCAATGTGTTAAGGAAGAACAAGAATCAATATGATGTAAGCTAAGCCGTGTTGGCCACATGAATGTGTAATGATAAGACATGCTTGTGTTATGTATTTTGTGATTGTAGGTCAAGACTCGAGGATTGATTGACCACTTACTGGAACCACTGTGAGTAACGTTATTGTAAAGATACGTTCATACGAATTATGTTCCAAATGAAATATGATAAGTTCTAATTTCTAAAATGATATCTGTTTTCGTGAACGAATATTCCAAGTTTGAAATCTATTATGGCATCCATAGATAGTCTTAAGTCATGGGGGACGGCATGAAAATGCGAGTCCATGACATACAAGTTTACGAGATCTCGTTAGCCACTTCATTGTGGTGATATGTGTTTAATCGGTATCCGGAACCGATTACTCTAGTCGGAAGACGTTCTGTGATGTGTTCTATGGGATGTACCATTATTATGTTCTGATATGAAAATGATTATGCTCTGGTCTGTTTTCTGCTTATGATATATTCGGATTTCGTTCACTAAACCCTTTATCTTAATGTTATTCATTGGGCTTTAGCTCATTGTGTGTATATATATGTATAGGTGAGCATTCTGGAGCCCGAGCCTGAAGGCTTTTGTCTGGATTTGTGTTCTGTTGTCAGCCAACCATTGTGCCTCACGTGGAGGTTCCCGAAGCGTCCTGTGTTTAAGTTCTGTGGTTTCTGTTTATTTAAGACTTGATGTGTTGTCGTTGGCTATACTTAAAATACTATAATGTGTGTGGGTATAATGTATGACTACCGGTTATGTATCTAAAGTTTTAAATATTCTGTTTCATATAAGTCTGCACAGCTCAATGGACGTTGTATATTGTTATTTGTTTCCGCTAGCCCCTAATATTATGTTAATCTGTCTTAGAGGCCTTCGGTAATCCCAGAATTACTGGCCGGTTACGATGCTAAACCCATAGGGGCGGGTTTGGGTCGTGACAATTAGCCTCCCTTCCTTATTACTAGCTTAGTTTGTGCTATGTTTTAGCTTCTAATCTAGCTTTTTTTAACTTAAGTCCAGCATGTTTTGGGACTTATTTTACACTTTTTTAGCACTATTTTTGGTTGATAGTTGCATTTGAGCTTTGTTTTGCATGCTTATAATGTAATAGTTCTCATGAGTTTGGTGTTCTAGGCCTTAGACATCATCTTGTTTGAGTTGATAGCATTTATTTATGTTTTTCTCACTCATTTTCAGCACTTAATCATCTCTGCAACCTCCCTCATTTCTTGGCTTTTTATTTTGCTTTGAAAGTGGTTCAAACTATTTGTTCGTTTAAAGCATGAGATTGAGATGTCATGCTTAATGGTTTAATCCCTCAGGGGTTCATTACCAACGGTATGATATCTCTTTCATGCCTATAACAACTTTTGGTTTGAGCCCTCTTTCCATTAGAGGACTTAATCTCACCCTTTGGACTCAATTGATTAAAGGATGGTTGATAACTAAAATGGTGTAATTAAAACTTGGAATTAAAAGTGAGCAAGGTAATAATTTGGTTGTATTCAATCGGACATTAATTGAACACATGGAAACTCGAACCATTTCATACCCATTAGTGATGAAATGATTCGAGTTTCCAAGGTCACCATTTTCCTTTATCATTCATGAAATGGGGGAGGTTTGTGCTTGTTTTGCATTTATTGAACTTGCACACTTGGTTTCACAAGCCATCATGCAATAAAATTGCATCCATTGATGGTTTGTGAACCGAACTTGCTACTCATTTGATTTGCTCATGAAAATGAGGGGTGAGTTGTGCAAATAAACCATTAAAATACCTTGTATATGCTATGTTTGTCCTCTGTTGCAGTAAGATAAACCTGTGCAGTAGTAGCCGACAGGCCACTTTTCATGGCCGGCAGGTGGCGACCGGCCATCACTGGTGGCCGGCAACCTTCATCACTGGCCGGCTGGCCACTGATGCAAAATTGAGCAGTATGTTAGTAAGGTGGAGCAAAGTTGTTCTAGAAGTGGGCAACAATGTTGGTATTCAATTGTACAAACAGAGGCATTCAGAAGCAAAACAATGACTTTTCGGGTGGAAACCGAGCATGAGCATGAGCATGAGCATTCTTCGCATATCGAGCCTGTTTAGCTTAAATATTTAGCTTACATATTGGTGTACTTAATTAGTGGTAGCTAGTTAATTTTGTCAATTGTTGTAATTAATTAGTTATTCAATTTCATTCTATACTAAATTAGTTAACTAGAGTAGTTAGTTAATTCAAGTGTTGTAATAATTAGGTAAGTAGTTTTAGCTAGTTATTCATTTCGGTTTGTAATAATTAGCTTAATTAGCTTAGCTTTAATTAGTTAATTAGCCTAGTTTATTCATTCGGACTCTCTTTCATAAGAGCGCAATGTAATAATGTGTATTTCTTCCAACCCCACGTCTTTCTCCTTTTTATTTACTAGCTTACGATGGTTAGATTAGGAACATCATGTTTTATTTAGCATTCTTATGTTTGCATCCATTTGCCATTTGTATTGCATGCATCGAGGCTCGACTCTTCATTCTAACTGCATTGTTAGTTCAATACATTCTTTGAATACGTGCTTAGACCGCATGCTATTTAAATTGTTTCACATACCATATTAGTAGCCAAACCTAATGATTGCATATCACATGTGTTGCATTAGTCATATTGCATAAGTTAGGAATCATGCATTTTTCTAACTCATTTCTTTTTTTTGGCTTGAAGTCCTAGGTGAACCTTTACTAGCTTTAGCATAATTGCATGAATGTCGATGTTACCATGTCTAGCATGCTTTCCATGAGGCTAACTGCTTAAGTGTTATAATTGCTTGTATGCCTGTGGATGAAGGCTTATTGCTTGAATTGAAATAATTTGAGTAATGTTTATATGCATTCACTTTTTTAAGTGGTACATATTTCGAAACAATTTTCAAAACAAACATGAATCGAAGTGTTCTAATTCTTGCAATTTAGTCTATACTTGTGTGTGTGTGCACATCACATAGTAAATGCTAGCCTAATAAACTGGAATAAGAACATATAATGTACATAAGATTCATATCAGGATTAGTAGAGGCCGATCTTTGATCGGGGCGAGCAGGGGTGCTCAAAAGTATTCGTGAACTTCCCCTCTCGTACATAAGTTCCCGAGCCAAGACAATCTTGGTGATAACGGACACGTGGCCTTTGGCACGAGTCATGGGTTTCCTAAATTTCTCAAAAAATATTTAGGTGGCGACTCTGTATCTGGCAAAGCAGTCCATTTTTGGCAATTTGATTCAAAATCGATTTTCCAAACGATTTGCCGGATTTGGATTCTTTGGTGTTTATCAAAGACTTGGTTTACTCAAAAACTTAAAATAAAAAATAAAAAATAAAATAAAAATTGATTATGTAAAATAGTAATCAAATCAAACCAAATGGTAAGAAAATGAGGGTACACTACATATTAAGGATAGGGGTGTAAATTTGGCCTGGCTCAGCTCGAACCACCCAGCCTTGGGCTCTTACAGGCTCATGTCGGGCCGCATAGGTTCCATCAAATTTCAGGTCGGGCCAACCTGATCCACGGGTGAAAAAATTAGGCTCAAGCCCAAGTTTAAGGGGATATTTGAGCCTTGGATGGGCCAGCGGGCCGGGCCTAAACATTTTTTTTTTACCAAAAAAGACACTGGGCCTCGAGCGGGCCGGGCTTTGAGTTGGCCTTAAGCGGGCAGATGGGTCGGGCTTCAAAATGATGACCTGGGCCTAAGGTCTTGGTCTAGGCTTGGGATCGGGCCCATTCTGGGCCATGGGAGGGTTTTGGACCGCTCACGAGCCGCAAGCCATTTTTACACCCCTAATTAAGAGGAGGATTTTAGTTTTATCCATGTTTTAACAAATTACGATAAATAAATGATAAATTTTATAAATATTAATAATTAAAATAATAAATTTTCCATAAAATTGTGATAAGTGTATGAGATTATCACCACATAGTAATTTTCCCTATATTATATAGGGTAAATTTCATTTTACCCCCATATAATTTGGTACATGTGCGGATCACCCCTTGTTATTTAGAAATAATCATATAATTAGGGACAAAGTGCATAATTAACAGTAGTAGTAAATTGATTTTCTTCTTCATCCTATTGTTCTCACTTCTATTCTTCTTGCATCTTCTCTCTGTCATTGCAGCAACCATAGCTGCCAATCACTACCTTCATTCCTCTTTTTTCTCATTCTCTTCTCTCCCTACTCTTTTACTCTGGAATCACCACCTTATACCCCATCTACTCAAAAGGGACCAATGTAGCAACCACCTATACAATAACCTAACCACCATGCTGTCACAGAACACCTAATTTTAATCACTAACAACTACGAGGCAATTTCTTGTAAGTCAATCTGTCAGTATCGAACTTGCAAATGAACGAAAAAAGCTATACTGAAGTGAGTTTGTTTGTTTGATCTCTTATTTATATAGAAATAGATACATATATATCTACTATCTACAACTATTATAAAAATGTGAAGAATTGTTATTGAAAATCCTAAGTGATTCGTGATTAGATCAAGATTAAAATATTTCAATTCCTAATCATTCAAAACACACAATCTAAATCATCAAACACTTACGAAAGTGATTTAGATTGTTGTTTTCGAAAAAAACAATAAATTGACACAAACGATTTTTACGTGAAAAACCACAATTAAAAAACCTTCAATTGTAATAAAAAACCACGGGCGAAACGCCACTAATCAATCCACTACTGAAGAAAGAAAGATTACAAAGATAACAAACAAATTACCCAACTCATCCAATTTGTCTTCAAACCTTCTGTAACTTTTTCACCAAGCCTTCGTCTCGGAACTGATTAATCTGAAGTTGAATCCACAACTTCACTTGTCGAATCAACGACTACGTACAGAATCAAACTCCTTTGAAACTCTACGTTTGAATCTTCAGAATCCACCGAAGAAGAACACTCTTGAATATGAAGTAACAACCTCCTTGATGTATGTATCTTAGATCATAGGTTACAAACCCTCTCAAATATATCAAGGAAAACTCACCAAAAACTTCAGAAGAAAAACCTCAAACAAAACCCTAAAACCCTTAAACAAGATCTAGGAAAAGTAACCCTAGTATAGAACCAACACACGAATATATAGTAACTGAGATCGCGTGGTCCGCTCGAGCGTGGGAATGCCTGCGCGAGCGGAGACTCCATATTGCATGTTTCATACAGGGTTCACGCTCGAGCGGAAGATCCCACGCTCGAGCGTACAATCACAACACCCAGTAGTTTTGCAGACGTAACAGATGCTGTGAGAGTGCAAACCCCGCTCAAGCATAACTTTCCCCGCTCGAGCGGGAAGCCAAAACCAGGAAACCTGGAAAATTACAATCTTATTACAACCTTAGTTTTTTCCATGGAATTTGACAACAAAGGGTCCTAAAAATCTCCCCCTTTGTCAAATCCCGGACAAAACCATTCTAAAACAATTTTCCTAACAAAAGCATCAAAAAAAATAAAACAAACACCAACAACCATGAACAAACACCAACAACCATGAAAATCTGAGATCAATGCCTTTGAACAATCACCCTGAAAGAAAAGCAACCACACAAGCCAACCAAAAACTGTGGAACTGTATTAAATAACAAAATATAAAATAACTGAGAAACATACTATCCATCCAAAACTGAGAAACATAATACCATATGCCCATCTATCCAACTCCAAGTATATAAACTGTACCAATATACCAACTATCTATTCATATAGAAGCAAAAATAAAATTGTACCAAACCAAAACCACTCCCCCTTTTTGTCCGGGAGGGATCAAAAAACAAAAGAAACAGAGTTGGACATCAGGACTAGACATCAAAGATCATGGAACGAGTGGCTATGACTGCATCCGAAGCATAGATAGGATCTGATCCAGCTGAGAAGAAGAATGGGCCACGGAGTCCTTAATGCGCTGTGAAGAAGCCTCCAATGCACTGAACCGAGCATCAACAGTGGTCTCAAGATCCGTGAGCCGTGCCTCAAAGATATCCATCTGCCCCTCGAGTCGGTCAAACCGTGAAGTAACAGACTGTTCAAAAGACTGAAGCTGGCCACGAACTGTACGAACCGGAGAGGGCTGCTCCCCCTCACTAATAGCACCACCGGATTCAGGTTCTTCGGGTTCTTGCTCCAACCCGCTTTCATCATCCCAAGTCACTGTGTAGACCTTCTTCCGATTCTTTTTCGAAGGACATTCAAGGGCAATATGGCCAAACCTTTGACATTCATAACACTTGACCCCTTGCCCCTTTACAATATTCTTTTCAGTTTTTGGAGCAAGTTTTGGTGAAAAAGTTTTGGGTTTTTCATTACTCTTGTCTTTTGAAATAGGGTCTCTGAAATTAGGCTTCTTTTTTTTCAAATTTTTTTTAAACTGTTTAGTAAACATAGCCATCATCTCAGACTCTAAATCAAACTCAGTCTCCGGAGTTTTTGCAGTCTCATGAGCACTAGCGAAAGCCACACTATCTTTTTGTTTTTTCTTAGAAATCTGGTGGGCTTCATAAGTCTGCAGGTTTCTAACCAACTGATCAAGCTTGAGGGTATCAACATTCTGAGCCTCCTCAATGGCTGTCACTTTTGATTGGAACCTCTCAGGTAAAGACCTCAAAATTTTTCCAACAACTTCAGCTTCAGGGATTTTTTCACCGAGTGTGAAACAGGAATTCACGATGTCACTTAGTTTTGCATAGAAATCATCAAACGTCTCATCATCATACATAAAAAGGGTTTCAAAGGCAGATGTGAGACGTTGAAGTTTTGACCTTTTGACAGAAGTAGTACCTTCGTGAATTGTTTCAAGAATGTCCCAAGCCTCTTTTGCTACCTCACACGTGCAGATACGACGAAACTCTTCAGGTGTGACGGAGCAAAAAAAGGGAATTGAGAGCCTTACTGTTCCAACTCGAGTTTTGGTAATCGGTTGTGTCCTATTTATCAAGGGGTTTAGGAATATCAAACCATCAATGGTGACAATAGGTTCACTCCATCCATAGATCACGCAGTGCCAAACTTTCTCATCGATGGATTTTAAAAACGTTCACATACGAGCTTTCCAATAAGAATAGTTTGTACCATCAAGTAAAGGAGGTTTATGGGTTGAGTTACCTTCACGAATTGAATCCATATCACTAGTCACACAAAATCACACTCCTATAGTTTTGATAAAAAACAAAGAGTGACCTGCTCTGATACCAATTAAAAATCCTAAGTGGTTCGTGATTAGATCAAGATTAAAATATTTCAATTCCCAATCATTCAAAACACACAATTTAAATCATCAAGCACTTACGAAAGTGATTTAGATTGTTGTTTTCGAAAAAAATAATAAATCGACGCAAACGATTTTTACGTGAAAAACCACAATTAAAGAACCTTCAATTGTAATAAAAAACCACGGGCGAAACGCCACTAATCAATCCACTACTGAAGAAAGAAAGATTACAAAGATAACAAACAAATTACCCAACTCATCCAATTTGTCTTCAAACCTTCTGTAACTCTTTCACCAAGCCTTCGTCTCGGAACTGATTAATCTTAAGTTAAATCCACAACTTCACTTGTCGAATCAACGACTACGTACAGAATCAAACTCCTTTGAAACTCCACGTTTGAATCTTCAGAATCCACCGAAGAAGAACACTCTTGAATATGAAGTAACAACCTCCTTGATGTATGTATCTTAGATCATAGGTTACAAACCCTCTCAAATATATCAAGGAAAACTCACCAAAAACTTCGGAAGAAAAACCTCAAATAAAACCCTAAGACCCTTAAACAAGATCTAGGAAAAGTAATCCTAGTATAGAACCAACACACGAATATATAGTAACTGAGATAGCACGGTCCGCTCGAGCGTGGGAATGCCCGCGCGAGCGAAGACTCCATATTGCGTGTTTCATACAGGGTTCACGCTCGAGCGGAAAATCCCACGCTCGAGTGTATAATCACAACACCCAGTAGTTTTGCAGACGTAACAGATACTGTGAGAGTGCAAACCCCGCTTGAGCGTAACTTTCCCCGCTCAAGCGGGAAGCCAAAACCAGGAAACCTGGAAAATTACAATCTTATTACAACCTTAGTTTTTTCCATAGAATTTGACAACAAAGGGTCCTAACAGTTATATTTTCTACTTTTTACATATTTCGAAAATACATACTTATTAAATATTACCACAGACATCTTTTGAAATTCAAATATCGTCAAACATTAAATACCTTGAAACAACCAAACATTTTGAAACATCACAATCTTCTATCAAACACGTTGGATAATTGGGTGAGCTTTTCTTCCAAAAGGTTCAACCTTTCTAAATATCTTTACATTAATGGTACTATTGGTACTTTGTGAAATTGTCAAGTTCTCTATTTTAGACTCATGACTCACGTCCAATTATATTATTTGTATTACAATATGAATCATCACTCATAATAATATCGTCAATATCGTCAACTGATTAAAAAGGTTCTTACATCACTCAAAGGTATTACCTAAACAATACAAACCCACAATCAATTTGAGTAAGTAATTCTGTTAAAATCAATAATAGTGGGTTGAGTACCCTCAGTTCAATTTTTTTTTTTCAGTATTTTGAATTATCATAATATCTTAATACTTCCGAATTTCAAAACCAAACAGTCAATCACTTTGTCTCTTAATCAACTCTGTTTGACAATCCAGTGGTTGTACAAACAGATTAAAACATAACAGCCTACTCTAATTCGTAGACAAACCGGCCACTTATCAGGTTAGGCTTTATGCAAGTAACAACCTTTTGGTTTTTTTTTTTTTTTTTTCCTGTTCTTCGTTCATATATGTGTAAAGAAAAGCAGACAACTCTAGAGTATTATTTTGTAGGTTCAGGCTCTCCAATTGGGTTTTTCAATTGGAGCGCACTGTTGGGTTTCTGCGGGCCAAGTACGAAGCTCATATCAATAATCTGAACTGTTCAATACGTAGGACTCATCGAGTACTTTATCCTTGCAAAAAATAACGCTAATCAGAAATCAATAGCCACTTGATCAAATCAAATTTGTGTTGACGGTAACTATAATTTTAAAAATAAATTGATAAAAGGTTGATTGACGGATATCCTTTTGTGCACTAGTTATAAATTGATTGATTTTTTTTCGTAATTTAAAAGGTTATTTCAACATTATGGTTTGAAATTTTGAAAATTATTTTTTGAATTTTTAATTTTAGATCGATTTAATAAATAGACACTTAAAAAATATATAATTTGTACAAAAAATATTTAAAAAATCATTGAATATAACAAAATACTAAAATGTATTAAATTTTTGTATTATTTTGTATTCAATAAATTTTTCACAATAGTTAGATTATGTAGAAGGGAAGGAATAATATTGGTTTTTTTTAGATAGTAGGAATAATAGTGTTAGACTCACAAAAATACAACACATAAAAGTGTTGGTAGAAATTTATTTTAAGTCTAATGCACATCACACTCAAAATGAATTTCAACTACTTAAAACATTTTCTTTATATGTTTTATATTTATTTTTTATTTATTTATTTTTTTTTTTTTTTGCACTTAACATTATTATACAAAAATCATAAATTTACCAAGTGTGTGGAAATTTTTTTTAAAAAAAAACTAAAGATTAATTTCACTTCTAAAGAATTAGAGATCCATAAATGATCACCAAACCCATTTGGGAATAGACTATTTTAATTGACTATTTGATTTTTTACGAAAAGACGTGCAAAAAAATAGAAAAAGTGATGTGAATGAGTACTTTGTTTTATTGACTATTTTAGTCTGAAATGGGCAACTCATCTGAGACAAACCCGTATTTTAACTTATTTCTACCTTAGAGTGACTGTGCCAGTAAAATCAACTACAATTCTAGCATTGTAAGCTAAGTACAATATCTATATAATAAGGCACAAAGGTTTTTAAAAAATGTATCAAAATGTATGTGAGATACATTTTGATCCAATGGCTGAGATCAATTCTAAGAATATATTAACGGTACAGATCATAATAAAGGACAAGGATTTTTGAAAATGTGAGATATATTCCCGCTCAAATATCTCTCTCCCTCAGCCTTCCACCTATCCACGTCTCTCTCTCCCTTTCTGTTCTCACCCACGTCTCTCTCCCTCAGCCTTCCACCTACCGACGTCTCTCTCAGCCTTCCCTCTTTATCTCTTTCTCCCTCTCTGTTCTTCTTCTTTCCGCTTCTCCCTCTTTGTCCTTCGCCGCTGCTCATCACCACCACTCGCAAGGGTTCGATTTCGCTTGGCTCGCAAGGTAAGGCACTGCTCATCATCACCACTCGCAAGGTTCCCTCTCTCCTCTGTTATTGAAATATTTTTGTTGCTACCTTAGGGTAGTCGATTTCTGCTTTCGCCGCTGCTCATCATCACTACTTGCAAAGGTTCGATTTCGCTCGGCTCGCAAGGTAAGATGTCCTCCATTTCTGTCTCTCCCCCTTTTCCCTGCTCTATTTTTTACGATTTCCCTCTCTCCTCTGTTTGATTTTTAAAATGGAAAACTATTTGTAATGGAAAAGTATCTATTGGGTTCAGATTGTAATGGAAACTTGGGTTTTATTCTGTAGCAAATGTGTTCATTCTAACCTAACAGATTCATAGCAAATGTGTTCATTCAAAGTTCGATTTCTGCATCTCGATTTCTGGTTTGTATCTCTCTAATCCTAACATTATTTTCTAATCCGAACATTATTCAAAGTTTGATTTTTTTTTTTTTATTTAGTATTCAAACAATCTGATCTATTTTTATACATGGAAAAGTATTTGTAAATGGAAAGTATTTTGTTTTCCAAACTTAGAACCTGTTAGGTTCTTATTTTGTATTCATCTGCTGTTTGTTCAAAGTTTGATATTTTGTATTCAAAGTTTGATTTTTTTTTTTTTATATTTTGTATTCAAACAATCTGATCTATTTTTATAAATGGGTATTTGTAAATGGAAAGCATTTTTTTTTCCAAACTTAGAATCTGTTAGGTTCTTATTTTGTTACTCTATTTTTATTTTGTATTCAAACATTCTGCTCAATTTTTTTGAATGGAAAAGTATGGAAAGTATTTTTTTCCAAACTTAGAATCTGTTTCGATGGCTTCAAGGTTCGGAAAATCGAATCGCAACCCTCCCTCTAGCTGCTCTCGAACTCAGCTAGCAAGGTAATATCGATTTCTGCCTCTCCCCTTCTCTCTCTGTTTCGCTTTGGTGCCTCATTTGATTCATGGTGTAGTCATCTGTAACCCTCGCACTTTGGTTCTTATTTCTTTGGTAACGTTTGGTAGCCGTCACCCTGCTCTACCTTACCATCACCATCGGCATCCCCACTACTCTCAATGCCACCACCCACAACTATTATCATCACCACTATCTAACAGCCATAACCACCAATCTGTCATAACTACCAATCTGTCACCACCTCTAATAAATGTGCATATTCAGAAATATAATATATAAAAAAAAATGTTTAGGTTGAGTTTATGGTTGCCGTATATGATATTCATGTTATAAAGGAAAGTTTTTTGTTTAAGTAACTATTTAGATTTATGAGTCTCTTACTAACAAGTGCCACTAAAGCACATGAAAATATAAAAAGAAACATAATACACTATTTATTGAATTCAATATATTTTTTCTTGAATTCAATTACACTTTTCACTGAAATTAGAACACTTCCTAACCATTTCACCTATTTTCACAACACTTTTACTCCAATAAAAGATAACAAATAAAAAAAAAAAATACCATATCTATATATTCACCAAATATATATAATTTTGTTTCAGACTTTAGGTGTCAGTGAATCACTCAACAATTAAATCTTCTTAGGTAGTTGATAAGTTTGAAGTTCATTTAAAATTTCCCCACCCTTATATGGCAACATAGATGGAAACCCAACAAAGCATAAAAGTAAGAAGGAATATACTCTGTAAATCAAAATTGATGGCATGAAGCATGTAACTAATGTATGAAGGTTTTATCACAGACTTCGACGTTCCAACGCCTGAGGAGCTCCTGTTTGAAATTCTATCATCATTTGATACAAAGAATACAACAGTATACCCAAATGAACTCATTCGCAAACCTGCCAACGAAGATAATCCATAAGTAGTACTAATAATAATAATAATATCCTCCTCCTCCTCCTCCTCATAGTAGTAATAATAATAATAATAATAATAATAATAATGACAATAACAACAATGATGACCAACTCCAATACTGATATTCATTGGTTTTATTTGCAGAGAATTTACGGAAGGATAAAACTCCACCGGCATTGTTTTTTAACATTGCCAGTCCCTAGCCTAGACAAAGGAGGAGGATTGTGTGTTAACCAAACAACCAACACATCAAAGTCCTATCAGATTTTGAACATGAATCTGAATATGAACATGCATGTAAAGACTATGGCTGAATTTACTTAATTTACTTGATAATCCTGATTTTTTTATGGGTTCATTATATTTTCATTAAAGTTGTATTTTAAAAATAGCCCCATCACTTTTGATTTAAATTACAAGTCAAGTTATAATGTTTCCGTTCACATGTCATTTATGAGAGGTGCCAAAGATGGCTTCGGTGGTGAAGGTGAACCTGATGATAAGTGGGTGAAGGGTTTAAAAGTATAATTAATTATTGTTAAAGAAGCCTGTTAAAGTCATTTATAATTTTTTAAAATGTTAAACTCACACACTCAAAAAAAAAATTTGTACCATTCAAATGTAATATATTTGCTGTGTGATTCTAAAAGAAAGGGAATGTTTTTTTCCTGTCATTGTCCTTTGAAATTAAACCTATTTGAAATTATGAATAAGAGCCTAATTATAAATGCATTGCAGTTTCTTCATTTTCATTTTGGTTTCAGTTTGAGAGTTTAATGAAATTGTTGTCATTGTGCTGGGAAGTAATATTTTCCTTTCATTGTCCTTTGAATGTTGCAAACATATTGATTTCTTGATGTGCTTGAATTCTTCTTTCCTTAAATTCTTCAGTTGAAGTTTCTAGCGTATTTAAAATTTGTCCTTCAACTTTTTTCGTTTAATTGTTTCTTGAATTCTTCTTTCCTAGAGGAGATATTATATAAATTTTTCTTCACTCTCATTGCAATATACAATTGTTACTAACAGAAATTTCCTCAATGGGTTTGAATCATTAATTTCTGAAATTCCTCGCTCCTCTTTCTTTGTTGATTTCATTGTTTTTACCAGTTACGAAACAAAAATTTCTGACTCTAGAGCAGGAACTGAACTAATTCTCACCAAGGCAATCTCTTTCTCCTTCTCTTTTTGCTCTGTTTTGTTACCCACAAAAGGTGCAAAATAAAAACATTTGATTTTTGGTATTATAGGTTTTTAATTCTTGGAACTCTAGAAAATGAAAACCTCAACATCATTTTGATAGGTAAGAAAACTCACTATTTTGATAGAAATTTGTTAGAAACCTTTTTTTATTCTTCAAGTCACTGCCTCACTTCTTAGGGGTTTGTTTGGTTGCTCACTTCTTAGCATTTCATTACACCATGTTAACCCATTAAAGGTATCATAATGCTTTAATAGGGTAATTAGCTTCCATTAGGAATGAAATTGTTCAATAGGGAAATAAATTCTTTAATAGCATTTCTTTAATGGGGAAATAAATTTTTTAAGATCTAATATTGTCATTTCTAAGTTACTAAAAATGATACGATGAAAACAAATCCATTTATTTCCTATTGCATAAGATTTGTTTAGGGTGCACTACAATATGTCATATGGTTGCTTGGTCTAATTATTACTTCCATTATTTATTTATTTTTTATTTATTTTTTTTGTTTAACAGGGGAGCTCTGGTTTTGGTTAGTTTACTTTTTTTTGGGGGGGGGGGGTGTAAACAAGCCCGCGGGGGACCTCGCTACAGCTCGGACTCGATTTGTGTCACGGTTCTTAATCTTGAACCAAAGAGTCCAAATCCGGCAAATCGTTTTGGAAAACAGATTTTTGAAAGAAGTGCCAAAGATGGACTGCTTTGCCAGATACAGAGTCGCCACCTAAATATTTTATTTTCTGGGAAATTTAGGAAACCCTGACTCGGTGCCAAAGGCCACGTGTCCGTCATCACCAAAGTTGCCTCGGCTCGCGAACTTGGGTACGATTGGAGAAGGTCACTTCGTGAGCACCCCCGCTCGCCCGGTCAAAGACCGGCCTCTACTAACCATGATATCTTATTTTGAAAACATTGTGAGTTCTTATTCCGGTTATTAGCCTAGGTTACTATGTGATGCTTGCAGCAAACAAGTATAGACTGGGCCGCCTGAATTGGAACAAAACATTTCATGTTTGTTTGTTTGAAAATGGTTTGATGGTGCTACCCGCAGGTAGGCTAAGACGCGGATTTGCCACCCTCAGGTGGGCTTAGAAAACATGATTTTGCCACTATCTAGTGGGCTTAAAACAAACATCTGATGAATTATCCAATCCAAGTAACCCAACCTCCACCCACAGGCATTCAAGGCAGTTATATCACATAAGCACATAGCCTCATGGTAAGCATGCTATTCATGGCAATCACTCACACGCATGCAAGGATGCTAAAGCATAAAACTTACCGAGTACTCCAAGCCAAAAAAAACAGAAATTGATTAGAAATCATGCATGATCCTAATTATACAGAAATGCCTAATGCAACGCATGCAATAATGCGACTGTAGCAGGCTCGGCTATTCTAAACATGGCATATAGAATGCTACAGCTAACATGTATTCAACTTGGAATTGAAATACAAATGCAGTTTGTATGATGCGCCGAGCCCGGTGCGTGCAAAACAGAATGAATGCAAACATGCTGTCATACTGTATGCTAATTGAAATATGCCCTACATCTAACCATCATAAGCGGATAAATAAAAGGGAGAAAGAAATGGAGGTTGGAAGACATACATCACACTCACCCACACTTATTACAGTTATGCCCTCGCGCAGAGGGTCCGAATAAATAATACAGTCTCGAATGAAAGAATAATACAGTCCGAAATATACAGATTCTTAATTAATTAACAAATTAACTAAGAAAGCTTTAAACTGGCATGCAAGCCAGGGGCTGCCTCGCTTCTGATGAATGATGTATGCTGGACTGCCTTTGCGCGGAAATCCACTGGGATGCCCCAATTAGCCTCTGTTTGCAATGTTTCTCGAAATGCGCGCCAGACTCCGAAAAGTTACTGATTCCCGGTATGCTGCAACAGAGAGCAGGAAAAGGGCATAGCAATGTATTTCACAAATATATGCATGCCTCGATCCTCGTGCCACCAATCACGCATAATGATGCAAGATGGCCGAGGAGTCGGATTGCACAACTCAATATAGGATGAATGCAGATGAATGCTACAACAAAACCTAACTCCATCATGGGTGATCCGGAGTGTCGGTGACTTAGGAATTGAGACCTGTTCCGTCACTCGGGGTACGAAACGCGCCTCGTTTCCCGTGCCCGGGGTAACTCCTATCCCGAACATGATGCAATATGCATGATATGCATGAATGCAACTAAAATACAATCCTAGCATGCTCAATGCTATGAAAATGAGATGCCTCGAAATGCGTGCACGCGGGCACGCAAACCGAGGCGATGATCCTAAGGCATAAAATGGCATACGCAATGCGATGAGACTAAAATGAGATGTCTCGAAATACGTGCCCACGGGCACGCAAACCGAGAAAATGACATACGGAATGCAATGAAGCTAAAATGATATGCAAAATGCAAGATGGACTTATACCAACATGAGAGAGCCTTAGCCACACTCACATAAGAGGCCGTCGGATGAAAATGAAGTGCCTCGAAATGCGTGCCCACGGGCGCGCAAACCGAGGCAATGGTACTAAAGCATGAAATGGCACTCCAAATGCAAATTGGACTTATACTAACATGAGAGAGCCTCAGCTACACTCACATAAGAGGCCGTGAGATGAAAATGAGATGCCTCGAAATGCGTGCACACGGGCACGCAAACCGAGGCGATGGCATACGCAATGCGATGAGACTAAAATGGCATACAGAATGCGAAATGGGCTTATACTAACATGAGAGAGCCTCAGCTACACTCACATAAGAGGCCGTCGGATAAAAATGAAGTGCCTCGAAATGCGTGCACACGGGCACGCAAACCGAGACAATGGCCGTAAGGCATGAAATGACATGGAAATGATATGCAAACATGCAAGTGGAATTCTAGCACTGAAATGTGGGGGAAAACAACCCCGAAACATGGCCAAAGTGCATCCGAAACATGGAATGATCCCGAAATGCAATATTAAGCACCCGAAATGGCCTACAGCCATACTAAACATGCGTAATTGGTACATGATATGCAAAACAGCAGCAAGGCAGCCCCAAAATAGCATTTTTCAGTCTAGAACAAGGCCAAAGTGAAAGCTTAGACAGGGCAACAATAGCATGCGAAAATACGGGCCAAGAGAGGGGTATTGAAGCAAGTGATACATGCGATGCCCAAATGGAAAATTACCCTTCTACAACACTGATGAGGGACTAAAAATATGAACATTTACAGTAGATGACATCCCCCAACTCAGTATGAAAACATGCTAAAAATGCCATGCAAGATTGAGGATACATAAGGCTATAACATGAGGTACCCCAAACATTCATCAAACCAGAAAAGACCCTTAATGAAATATGTCAAGAAGATCAAAATATGACTCTTTCCAGTTCTGATTATGGCCGAAAACAGAAGCTAGATAAGCTTAAAAAAGCATGCAAGAATGGGGGCCAAAGAGGGGTATAAGGACAAGTATAACATGGAGACCCCCAACAAGGTTGATCCCTTCTACAATGTTGTATAGGGACACAAAATAAGCTTACTCACAGTTCATGACATGCTCCAAAACAGACTACATATAGGCCAAACAAATCATGCAAATTTACGGTAAATTGGAGGAATTGTGAAGCAAGTGCATGATATAGAGGCCAAACAGGGTTGAGCCCTTCTTCAATGTTGAATAGGGGCTCAAAATAGGCCCACTTACAGTTTACATTATGCTCGAAAACAGATCACTCCTAGGCCAAAGAAATCATGCAAGATTAAGACATACCAAGGGGTATTGAAGCAAGTACCAAATAGAGGGCTCAAACAGGGTTGAGCCCTTAATGAAAGGTGAAGAAGAGCTCAAAAAAACACTACTTTTAGTTTTGGTCGGAGCTCAAAACAGCAAGAAAAGAGGGCTAAGAAATGTTGCAAAAATGAGACCAAAAAGAGGGGAAATGGACTTACCCTTGTAGACCAATACTTGGCTGCCTTCTTGGACCAAATTTGCTGCCTCTTAGCTGCTGGAAATCAGCTCCAAGTGTTGGAATGGAGTGGGGGTCTTGTGCTAGGGGTTGATGTAGAAATGGTGCAAGAAAATGGCTTTGGAGCTTGGAAATGGAGAGAAAATGGAAGGTGGAAGGTATGGAACTCTCCCAAAATGTGTCTAACAATGTCCAACCCCCATCCAAGAAGCCAAGCCTCTCCTTTATAGAGAAGAGGCATCAAAAATATCTCCAAGACCTCTCTAATCCTCCATACACGTGTATGGAGGATGGTCCAATTGGAAATCAGCTGGCACAGCTGGAATACACTGAGGGAGAGGAAAATGGCCGGCTAGAAAAGAAAAAGTCACTTTTTTGGTAAGTGGCCGGCCGGCTGGAAAAGGTGGCCGGCCGGCCAGTCAACAGGAGAAAAATGGCCGGCCACCCCCTAGGATGAAGCCCCAGAAGTTAGCTTTCCAATGCCGCAAACCTTGCATTAAAATTCCTCCTGTAGAAAAAGTTATGCCAGTTTCCGTAAAGCCGCGCAGATTCAGTCCAACCGGACTTCAACCAACCATATCCTCCCCCCGAACTTGGACTTAGGAGATTCTTGAGTGCAAAATGAAGCCCCGGAAGTAAGCTTCCCAATGGTGGTGGCCTCATATTTTAATTCCTCTTGTGCAAAGAGTTACGCCCGTTTCGGTGAAGCCGCGCAGACTTTTCTCCTTCCCGGATCCACTTTCAAAGAGGTTCAAAAATGAAAAGAAGAATTAATGGCCGGCCATGTGTTTTTAGGGTCCTCCCATGTGTGTACAACACAAATATGTGGTTTTGGCTCGAAGAAAATGGCCCTAGGGTGGTCAACATTAGCTCGGAAGTGAGAAAAACGGGCGCCGGGGGGCGCCGGAAGAGCATAACAGGTTGCTGAGACAATTGCTAGCCTCCCACCCTCCAGTGATCTTCTTGGGGATAAAACAGAGGTACCTGCCAAAAATGAACAAAAACCGATGCAAAACGAATGCTCGGGGGCCAAAACACGCAGTTCGAGGTCCCGAAAACCGGCCGTTAAGCACCGAAAGTAAGTGGTGTTTGGCCACGAAGTGGGTATCTAAGACCCCAGTGTCCCTCGTTATGATAAAACAGAGGTACCTGCCAACAATGAACAAAAACCGATGCAAAACGAATGCTGGGGCCAAAACACGCAGTTCGAGGTCTTAAAAACCGGTCGTTAAGCACCGAAAGTGGTGTTTGGCCACGAAGTGGGTATCTAAGACCCCAGTGTCCCTCGTTATGATAAAACAGAGGTACCTGCCAACAATGAACAAAAACCGATGCAAAACGAATGCTCGGGGGCCAAAACACGCAGTTCGAGGTCCCGAAAATCGGTCGTTAAGCACCGAAAGTGGTGTTTGGCCACGAAGTGGGTATCTAAGACCCCAGTGTCCCTCGTTAGGGAGTAAATGAGATGCATGCCAAGAACCGGAGGAATCGGAGATGGTTGGGTGGTCCCGAACCGAGGCACACGGCCTGACGGCTCTGAAAACCGGGAACCGGGCTCCGAAATGGGCAAAATGGCCTACGGCCACGAAATGCAGCCCACGGCCACTGAGAGATGGTCTACAGGACCTCTCCCTCCCCTCATGAACAAAAACAGAGAAAACCGAGCCTGGTTTGCGAACCGAGGCAAAGTACAGAAAAGGGTTCGGAAGTCCGGAGGCAGGGCTCACGGCCGAGACTCTGAGACTTCTGAACGAGCACAATATGCAACATCACCAAGCGCTCAATCGGTGACGTCTGAGTCTTAAGGCCGGTCAAAAATGGGGTGTCTACAGGGGGGGGAATTTGCTTGGGTTTACTCGCAGTGTTTATAAAAATAGATCATGCTTTAATTACATCTGAAAGTCATGTGTTCAACCCTTTACTTGATTGATATATTCAATTACAACTCTATGTTTTGACATGTGTCTTGGATATTGTTGACTTGGTTAAATGGATTTCATATAACATGATGACTTGGTTAAATGGATTGATATAAATGGATTAAATAGAATGATTATTTGATTAGGATGTCTTTCTTTTATTTTATCAAGCAAAAGAAGACACAACATAACATAGTATATTGCCTTTGTTGTCCTATTGTTCTTTCTACTTGGGAGTTGATTATTTTAAAAACATGGTTTTGTTGGCCAGGAAAACATGTGTGCTCATTTTTTGTCAAGCGCTTTGAAGAAGGTAGTAAAACTAGAGGAGGAAAACATGTTAAGATCATTTTTCTTTCTTTTTATTTTTTTTAGGTACAACAGAAAAAATCAAAGGCTAAGCCCTCTCCTTTCCACTGGTGGTTCATTGACCACCAAGATGTCTTCAGGTTGCTTCGTTCCAAATTTGGCCAAAGCATCAACACACAAGTTCCCTTCTTTGTAGATGTGGTGTATGGTATTGATACTATAAAGCCTATTGGGTTTATACTAGCAACAGTTGATGGCAATTGGATGACTTTAAAATCTTTTTAATTTGGCTATTTTTTAAAATCTTTTTATTTTTATTTTTTTTAAACCAGTGTGCTCTATTGGTTTTGGTTAACACTCTTTTTCTCTCATTATTTCACACATAAAGCCTATTGGGTTTTTGTCACTACATGCACAATTGGATACTGATTTTTAATCAATACATATGTTGATATTTAATGGGTAAGTTGTATTGATATTTGACAGCCTGAAAAATGGTTTAAGAAGGAATTGGGAGTAGTTGCATTTTACATTGAGGTTGGTCTGGGAATTTTGTTTTGTCAACATTATATTTCTTGGACTATGTTTTATTGGATTGAATTGTTCTTCTATGCAACAATCACCATAAAGTTACACTTTATCTATAAGGCATTGGTATAAGTTGGGATTAGAGTATATTTGGGAATGGATTTAGTCACAAGTAGATTATCTATTGGATGGCTCTGGAAGCCTTTTACTGTCGGAACAATCTTCTGTGTATATAAAATAACTTGAAATAAAATCAAACAAAATAAATAAATAACATACCGGATTTATTTTGTCAAACCAAATAAAAATTACAAGACCAAGTTAAGTGTGTGACACTCTGTCCTTAAGATAGATTCGCCCCGCTACGGTGTTTACGGTTGAGTGGCGTCTATCTCCCAGGATACAATGATCTTCACAAAATTGTTGTAGCACACCAAACAAATTTGTACGGCGAACCAAACCTGTGTTCTAACTCTCTGAATATTTATACTAAAACTAAAATGAAGAATAATGCACCAAAAAATCAAAATTTGGACAGCAAAAGGAATTTTCTTAGACTGATTTTCTGATCCTAAACCACTGCTGGAAAGTTAGTATATATAGGCACAAGGATCTGACCCGAAGAGGTTTGTTTCCAAAGTGAACAAGTGCAAAACTTGGACAACCTCATAATTTGAATTCAAAAAGCCGTAGAGACCGTTGAACACACTTTCAAACAATTTGAATAGTGATCCGTAGGTGTAACAGTTAATCAAACTGTTTGAAACTTTTATAATTAAACTATTAGAATGGTTAATTCAATAAAACCTTTCACTGAATAGAATAACTTTATTAAACTATTTAAATAGTTTAATCAATTTTTAGGAAACCACTTAGGAACTAAAAATTTGAATTTAGAATTAAATTAAATTCCCACAATTATAAACTTTAGGAAACCACTTAGGAACCAAAATTTGAATTTAGAATTAAATTAAATTCCCACAATAATTTTTTATTGAAAAAATTCAAATGAATTTTATCAAATAAAAATTAATGTTAGACTCAAAACGATGTCAACTTCCCATTCACTCATAAATGGTTTTGACGTTCCGTCTTCACCGTGTGACTTGCTACGCGGCAAGGAACACTTCACCTTTTTGGACCCACTTAAAATTTTGGCTCAAAAAATATGCCTATATTAAACCATTTTTTCCAACAATCCCCCACATGAATGGAATTTGACGGAGAGAAAATGCAACAACATGATCTAATTACAGAGAGTACAGAAATTGGTAATATTCTGCAAAGGATAGGTAGCTTTTGGCTTTGAACCTTCCCTTGTGAGACATTATCGGATTTACTAGCTAACCAGTGAACATGATGTCTTGAACTGTTCAGCCGTTTGTGTAAACCAAGACAATAGAACTCACACAGTATATTCCTAGACACAATTTAGTTCTCACTATTGTATTCATTTTGGCACTGAACAACCTGGTCTTTCATGAGTGCTTTAAAGACTTGTAGCTCTTCACAAATCTTATAGAACCGGCCCAGTTCACACTCACATAGGTGATTCTTATGAAGAGTATCCTGCCATACTCCACTAGGTTTACCTAGATATAAGAATCATTAAAATTTTACTTACCTCAAATGCTGCAGACATCACTATTTCATCAAAGAATGGGTAGGAGTTGGACTCCACAGTGATCCTTCTGAGTCAATCACAACTCGGTTGTCCCTTTGAACCTAGATCTTGGATCTCCAGTCAACTAGGTTGGGTTGCCGTTGTGGTAACTCTTATTTAAAGGCTTAAGTCCCATTCCCCTCGATGAATTCTCAACTAACTCTCTTGCTAACCCTTTGGTTAGTGGATCCACTATGTTGTCTTTAGACTTAACATATTCTATGGAAATAATTCCATTAGAGAGTAGTTGTCTCACGGTGTTATGTCGACGACGAATGTGTCGTGACTTACCGTTATACATATGACTCTGTGCTCTACTATAGCTGATTGACTATCACAATGTATGCATATAGCAGGCACCGATTTTGGCCATATTGGAATATCTTCAAGGAAGTGGCGAAGCCATTCTGCCTCTTCCCCTACTTTGTCTAAGGCTATGAATTCAGATTCCATAGTAGACCTAGCAATACAAGTCTGTTTGGAAGATTTCCAAGATACAGCCGCCCCACCAAGAGTAAACATACCCACGGTAGACTTCGAGTCTCTAGTATCCGATATCCAATTTGCATCACAGTATCCTTCAAGTACTGCTGGATATCTAGTATAATGAAGCCCAAAGTTACGAGTAAATCGGAGATATCTTAGAACCCTTATAATTGCTTTTCAAGTGTTCTACTCCCGGATTACTCGTATATCTACTTAATTTACTTACAGCATAAGCTATATCTGGGCGAGTGTAGTTCATCAAGTACATTAAGCTTCCAATAATTTGGGCATACTCTAATTGAGAAATACTTTCCTGTACATTCTTAGAAAGATACAAATTAACATCTACAGGTTTCTAGCAAGATGATCATCATCTTTGCTGAATTTGTCAAGTTTTTCTCAATGTAATGAGATTGTGACAAAGCATATCCTTCTGATGTTTTGGTAATTTTCATACCAAGAATTACATCAGCAATGCCATGTCCTTCATGTCAAAATATTTATTCAACATTTTCTTGGTAGTTTTAATCATATCATTATTACTACCTATGATGAGCATATCATCTACATAAAGGCGTACAATGACATAACCTTTGTCTGTGTTTTTAATATAAACACATTTGTCACATTCATTAATTTTAAATCTATTTGACATCATTGCCTTGTCAAATTTCTCATGCCATTGCTTTGGCGCTTGTTTTAAACCATATAATGATTTAACCAATTTACACACTTTCTTTTCTTTTCCTGGAACAGAAAAACCTTCTGGTTGTTCCATGTAAATTTCTTCATTTAACTCACCATTTAAGAAAGCGGTTTTTACATCCATTTGATGAATTTCTAGATTGTATAGAGATGCAATGACAATTAGCATTCTAATGGATGTTATTCTAGTAACCGGCGAGTATGTGTCAAAATAGTCTAGACCTTCTTTTTGTCTAATCCTTTGACCACAAGTCTTGCCTTGTATTTGTCAATTGATCTCCGCTTTCATTTTCCTTTTGAAAATCCACTTGTACCCAAGAGGTTTACAACCTGGTGGCAAGTCCACTAATTCCCAAGTGTGATTTTGCAAGATGGATTCACTTCACTGTTGACAGCTTCTTTCCTATAAAGGAGCTTCAGGACTGGACATAGCCTCTTTAAAAGTTAAAGGCTCATTTTCTAACAAAATGTTAGAAAATCTGGACCAGAAGATTTTGAGGTTCTAGCACGTTTACTACGCCTAGGTTCTTCTTCCTCATTTTGGTCTAACTCTTGCTCTTGATCATGTTCTTGATCATTACTAGTAATAGCATCAAAAGATCTCTTATTATTACTAGTCTCTTGTCCAGTCTTATTTGGAATACATGTTCAAAGAATGATGCATTCCGAGACTCAATAATAGTATTTACATGCATTTCAGAATGTTCTGATTTATGAATCAAAAACCGATATGCACTACTATTCTTGGCATAACCAATGAAAATGCAATCAATGGTCTTAGGACCTATCTTAGTCTTTTTAGGACTAGGAATAGCCACTTTAGCCAACACCCCCCCACACTTTTAAGTATTTGTAGGATGGTACTCTACCATGCCACATTTCATAAGGTGTTTGATTCACTTTCTTTCGGGGTACTTTATTTAAAATATAATTAGCAAAAAGTATTGCTTCCCCCCACAAATTCTGAGGTAATCCAGAACTTATTAACATGACATTCATCATTTCTTTTAAAGTCCTATTTTTTCTTTCAGCAATTCCATTTTGCTGAGGTGAGTAAGGAGCAGTAGTTTGATGAATTATTCCATGTTCTTTACAAAACTCACCAAAAGGTGATTCATATTCACCACCTCTATCACTTCTAAGTTTCTTGATTTTCTTACCAAGTTGATTTTCAACTCCATTCTTATATTGAATGAAAGTTTCCAAAGCTTCATCCTTGGTTCGAATTAAATAAACATAACTATATCTAGTATAGTCATCTATAAAAGTGATAAATACTTTTTTCCACCTCTAGTTTGAATTGATTTAAAATCACAAATGTCACTATGAATTAATTCAAGTGGTTCCGTACTTCTTTCAATGAATGAAAAGGAGTTTTAGATAATTTTGCCTCAACACAATTTCACATTTATGATTTGAATCAATTGCAAATTTAGGTAAACATTCCATATTAATTAATCTACGCAAAGATCCATAATTAACATGTCCTAGTCTACCATGCCATAAATTTGAAGACTCAAGCAGTAAAAGAAGATGTAGTATTATTAATAACTAAGGGTACAACAGTCATTACATTTAACTTGAAAAGGTCATCAGACATGTAACCTTTTCCAACATACATCCCATTCTTTGTAAGTACAAACTTGTCACTTTCAAAAACTAGCCTAAACCCATTCTTACTCAACAAAGATCCGGAAACTAAATTCTTGCGAATGTCCGGTACATGCAGCACATTGTTGAAAGTGAGTTCTTTTCCAAATTCATCTTGAGTACATTCTTTCCTTGTCCTTCTCCTTGTCAACTTTGGAAGTTGAGGAGTTGCCCATAAAGAGTTGTTCACCATTGTCCACTGTAGAATAAGATGTGAACATCTTTTTGTCGGCACAAATATGGCGAGTAGCACCAGTGTCCACCCACCATTCTTTAGGATTTCCGATAAGATTTGCCTCGGAAACAACTGCAGAAAGATTGATGTCATCTACACCATTGGAAATCTTGTCCACTTCGGTCATATGGGCTTGTACAGGCTTCTTGCTTGTTCTTCTTTTGCTTTTGCCTTTGCTACGACAATCTTTGGCCCGATGTCCCTCTTTGTCACAGATGTAACATTTGCCATTAAACTTATACTTTTTATTATATCCCCCCCCCCCCCTTTAGAGCCTTGTGATGACTTTCTCCAGAAGACTTTCATTTCTTGGTTTTTGAAGTATGTTCCACCAATTCCACCACATTTGCCTTAACTCATAGGAAGCTTACCAGCCCGCTTTTCAAAATTGCGGTTGTCCTCCTCAATTCCTCAAACGCACATTAACTCGTCCAATGAAATTTCTTTGCGCTTGTGTTTGAGGTAGTTCTTGAATTCCTTCCAGTCTTTTGATAATTTTTCAATTAAGGCTGCAACTTGGAAGGATTCATTGAGAGACATACCTTCTGCGTGAATGTCATGCAAAATGAGTTGGAAATCTTGAGCTTGGCTGATCACAGTTTTTGAATCAACCATTACAAAATCCAAGAATCTGCCAACCACAAATTTCTTTGAGCCGGCATCTTCCGTTTTGTACTTTTTCTCCAACGATTCCCAAAGTTCCTTTGCTGTCTTGATTGGACTGTAGACATTGTATAATGTGTTGTCAAGTCCGTTTAAGACGTAATTCCTGCAAAGGAAATCGGCATGTTTCCAGGCATCAACCGTAGCAACCACTTGCCGGTCGGTTTCATCCTCTTTCAGGATAGGAGCATCTTCACGGAGGAAACGAGCCAGGTTCAGAGTTGTAAGATAGAACAGCATTTTATGTTGCCATTTTTTAAAGTCAGTTCTTGAGAACTTCTCTGGCTTCTCTCCATGATTTATTGGTACTGTCATCACAGGAGAAGGGGTTGGTGCAATCGCAGCCACCACAGTAGTACTTGTTTGGGCATTAGTTTCAGTAGCCATCAATTCTAATATATAAAATAAAATTATAATTAGATTTTACACTACAATAGAAAATAAACCAAATTCACAGAATTAAATTCTGTAAAAATAAAAGAAACAAGAATATAACTTTTATTTTTCAATTAATTTGAAAATAAAATAAAATTTTATTTAAACAAATTAATTCCATACAGAAAATTAAATTCTGTAAAAATAAAAGAAATAAAAACTATAACTTTTATTTTTCAATTAATTTGAAAATAAAATAAAATTTTATTTAGCCAAAATATAATTCCACACAGAAATTAAATTCTGTAAAACAAAAGAAATAAGAATATAACTTTTATTTTTCAATTAATTTGGAAATAAAATAAAATTTTATTTAACCAAATTAATTCCACACAGAAAATTAATTTCAGTAACACTTCAATAATTAAAATACTGAAAACAGAATTTTAATTAATGAAAACTCAGAAAATAATTTCTAAAAAACCAAAATTAATTTTCTGACAAAATTCCACAAAAATATATTCTGAATTGTTAATGACACCAGTATCGTACTACTAGTTGTCAAAGAAAAGAGATAGTATATTACTACTATCTGCCAAATAGCATATAATCACTATTGTTTTTCCAACCAGAATATATTTGTAAATTCACAGAAAATAATTTCTTAAAAGAAGAAAGAGAAAAGGAAACAAACGAAAAATTCTGTAAACAGAATAATTCGAATCTGTCTTAAGATTGTTGGAACAATCTTTGTGTATATAAAATAACTTGAAATAAAATCAAACAAAATAAACAAATAACATACCGGATTTATTTTGTCAAACCAAATAAAAATTACAAGACCAAGTCGAGTGTGTGATACTCTGTCCTTAAGACAGATTCGCCCCGCTACGGGCTTACGGTTGAGTGGCGTCTATCTCCCAGGATACAATGATCTTCACAAAATTATTGTAGCACACCAAACAAATTTGTACGGCGAACCAACCTGTGTTCTAACTCTCTGAATTATATTAAAAACTAAAATGAAGAATAATGCACCAAAAAATCAAAGTTTGGACAGCAAAAGGAATTTTCTTAGACTGATTTCCGATCCTAAACCACTGCTGGAAAGTTAGTATATATAGGCACAAGGATTTGACCCGAAGAGGTTTATTTCCAAAGTGAACAGGTGCAAAACTTGGACAACCTCAGAATTTGAATTCAAAAAGCCGTAGAGACCGTTGAACACACTTTCAAATAATTTGAATAGTGATCCGTAGGTGTAACAGTTAATCAAACTATTTGAAACTTTTATAATTAAACTATTAGAATAGTTAATTCAATAAAACCTTTCACTGAATGGAATAACTTTATTAAACTATTTAAATAGTTTAATCAATTTTTAGGAAACCACTTAGGAACTAAAAATTTGAATTTAGAATTAAATTAAATTCCCACAATTACAAATTTTAGGAAACCACTTAGGAACCCAAAATTTGAATTTAGAATTAAATTAAATTCCCACAATAATTTTTTATTGAAAAATTCAAATGAATTTTATCAAATAAAAATTAATGTTAGACTCGAAAACGATGTCAACTTCCCATTCACTCATAAATGGTTTTGACGTTCCGTCTTCACCGTGTGACTTGCCACGCGGCAAGGAACACTTCACCTCTTCGAACCCACTCAAAATTTTGGCTCAAAAAATATGCCTATATTAAACCATTTTTCCAACATTTACTTTGCCTATTTTTTAGGAAACAATTTCGATTTCTTTGTTAAGATTTTCCATTTAATAAATACGGGAGTGCCTTTTCCCTTTAATAATTAGTTTTCCTAAATTTCAGTTTGTTTCTTTTAGCCATCTTCATGTTGTGTTGTGTCTTTTTATTGTAGGTCATCAATTTATAGGTTTTCAATATAATCAAAGGTATGAACTCTAAACGATTTTTTTTATTATATCAGTTTCATTACTTTAAAATTTTAGCAAATTTATTTATTTTTGGGTCTATTACTTATTGGGTCTTTTGTTGGATCTTTTGGTATTTGTGCCCCCCCTTCCTCCTCTTCTCTCCTTAATCTTTCTTTCTTTTGAATGGTGGTATTGTGGAAGTCTTTGTAGCTTTCCTATGAGTGGTTTTGGTAGATGTTAGAGTTGTATAATGAAATAGAATGACTTTTGCATGATATGAGAAGCCTATTATAACAACATCATTAGAATGACTTTTGCATGATATTTTGGTTTCTATGTTTTGCTATTTGTTATGGCTCTGGGCTGTGAACTCCCTAGCATAGTTTCCAACCCATAAAAAAGTGTTGGCTTGACTATTTCATATTTAGTGGTTGGTCTTTCATTCTTAACTGGATGATTAGTTTTTTTTTTTTTGTTTTAAATAAGCAGCAATGATTATTCTTTTGTGCCAAAATGTTCATTCATCATTCCTCTTATGTGTGAAGTTTGTCATTTTGAATTGATTTGTTATAATTGAGTTCTATAGCATAGTGAAATTGTTGTCATTTTGAATTGATTTATTTTAATGGAGTTCTATAGTGCAGTGAAATTGTTGTCATTATTTTAATTGACCTTCCGTTGAATTGATTTATTTTAATTGAGTTTTGTATTGTGTGCAGTGAAATTCATTTTAAATTGATTTGTTACAATTGAATTCCATAGCACGTGTGGTACCAAAAAAATTATTGACCGTGCCTTCAGGCACGAGTTATCCCTAATCTGAATGAACCTAGGCTTTGATTTGTGTATTTTTTAGTGTTTATAATTTTTTTGACTTACTCTTATATTTTAATTTGCAATATTTGTGAACATTATAAATCTTATGTTTGTTTCTTAATCTGCATTAAGGCTAGGGGAGTTGTATTTTATTTGAGTTCTGTAGAGCATGTGGTACAAGTAAAATTGTTACAAGTTCTTAAGAAGAATAGTATTTCTTCATATTTTTTCAATAGTTTTATCAAAAAATACTACAGATCCATAAATCTCAACATGATACGTATAAATTATAATTGTATTTTGATTACACCATTATTTACATCGTGCCTTCAGGCACGGGCATACGCTAGTCATTATATAAAACAGAAGTCTACATTAATACACTAATACAAGATTATCTGAACAAAAAATCCAAATAAGGACTCATATTTTGTTTATAAATCAATTCATATGTCACATGCAATGCATGTGCACCCCCAACTAGTATATATAAATATGCAGGTTGTTAACTGTTCTCATGTGAGCTAAATTAATGTTAGATTGATGCAAATAACTATGATCAAATAATGCATTTATTTCAGAATGCATTTCATTTTATGTAACCATAATCACTATTTAATACGTTTACTTTAGAGAGAATGGAATTACAATTTTGAGATGGGTTTATGGGAGGGATGGGTTTAATGGGAGGAGTAACTAAGATGGGTTTAATGAAGGTAAAAAGCGAAGAAGCTAAGAATCTTCAATACAGTGTGGAAGGAGTAAAGGAACATTGATGGTATAAAGAAAGTGATCAGTGGGAATTTTTTCAAATATTTGCTAGAGTAAACCCAAACAATGGCACTAAAACTCAAATCTCCTTGTGTTATCAAGAGGGTAAAAGGCAACTTTGGTGTTTTCCAGCATGATAGGAGGTGTTAATGGCTAAAAAGGAAATGAAGTACAGAGAGGAAAAAATGAATGGCAGTATTTTGTAAATATATAAAGGGCATTTTGGTTCTAAAAATAGACATATTGCGTGTGACTCTCATAATCCGTTATCTTATATACAAAAAAACTAATGGTGTGTTTTAGTCCATAAACCACATGAGTGTTATGTGGCTATTTTCAAATGATAAAGGGATGATCCGCACAGGAATCAAACTACAAGGGGGTAAAATGAAGTTTACCCTATTATATATGTCTTGATAATTTAGTTTTAGAATAATACAAGGGATCATGAAAAAAAATATCATTAAAATGCTTCATGAAGATTTTTCATTATTTGATTAGTGTGTGTGTTTTATTATATGTATAATCTAATGGTGGAGATTGAATTCATGAAGTATGGGGTCCATATATAAAATGAATCCAAGTCATTGATTTCTTTTTTGGGTGAATTCTGGATTGATAAGGGTGAGTTTATAGTATTATTGTCTTAAGAGTGCTGCTATTAGCACCCCATCAATTATTTTGGACCTCCTATTTTTTAGACCCCCACTTATAAATTCTAAAACCCTTAAAATTTCTTTTCTTCCCAAATAATACCAAAATTATCATTGTAAAACATTCTATCCTTTCAAATGCACACACTCACACCCCCGACACCCTAAAAAGCCTATCTCACAAAGCCCTAGCAAAACCCATGATGGTGGAACCTCTCAAAACCAATGAAAAAAAAATTGTGGTGATTAAGAAGTTTTTTTTCGATACTTCATTATGAGATTTGTCAATCTGTTTGATTTTTTTTTTCTAGTACCTCTTTTCACACACACAATACAATCTACTTTCATGCTTCTCTAGTTGGTTTTTTGTTATTCATCCATGGTCTCATTGTACTTGTATGCTCTCTATGTGAGCAAACTGGGCAGGATTTCACCCCCCGGTCAATCGGTCAGTCGACCACCCAAGGATGTTTCGACCTTCTTTGTTATTGCATGCTTCTGCTTCTGCTGCTGCTGCTGCTGCTGCTTTGATTATTTGTTCCCAAACAAATAAGAAATATTTGGTTACCTGTTCATGAACAAAATAAACAATGTTCGGACCTATGTTCCTAAATTTCAATCATATGTTCAGGAGTTCAATCTCGAAAAAATGACAAACAATTTTTATTGTTTTTGCCATTTTTAAAAAAAAAACTTACCCTTACAAAGTTAATTTTCTCTGAGCTAAGAATACCATCAAAGTCATGAACCTCTTATGAGCTTTTATTATTGCACTCCTCTTGTCTCGTGGAGTTGTAGTTGTCGAAAAAACTCACTCACTGTCATTGCCAAAGAAGTGTATGTAATCAAATGGTTACCACCGTTGCCACTAGAAGATTGCCGCCAAAGGATTTTCAAGGTTTTGAGAGTGGGCAGGTTTTGTAGGTAGTATTTGGGAAAGATTGATGGATAGTGATGGAGGTGGATGGTTTCATAAACCCTAACTCATAATGTAGTAGGTGTATGGGTTTAATTGTGAGATGGGGTGTCCCAAAATTTTTGATGTCTTTTTTAGTAATTTCATTTGAGGTTATTATTATAATTAAAAAAAAAAAAAAGCTAAAAAATGGAAGACCCAAAATAATTGATGGGTTGCTAATAACAGCACTCTTGTCTTAATCATTACACTTTTCAATTCAAATTTAATTCCAAAAATATCATTCTATTTTCATTTTTAAATATGTTTATAATTATTTACAATGGATAATGTTGAAAACTTTTAAATTTAAAGTTTTGACTTTTAAAGTTGGACATTCATTTTGGAACAACAAAAAATAAGATAATGGACCAACAAAATAGGACGGATGGAGTACTTTTTACATACTTCAATGTACTTTCATATACTTTTTACAAATTTTTTTAAGAAAAATGCTATTGATCCCAACATTTCTACTAAATATTTGATCAAATATCTCGCATAATTATAAATCCTACATGTGTGTGAGTCATATACCCAAATGAAATATTTAATTAAATGTTTAGTAAAAATGTAAGTATCCTAACATTACTCTTTTTTTTAATAATAACAATCACTCTGTATGTTTCCAGTTTTCAGAATTCACTTTTTAGAAAATTATATTTTTTCTTTTTTTCGTATTTTTTTGATTTCACTGAATTTTTTAATATTTTAAGCAAATTTTTTTAAAAAATTTTTAAACACACCTAACATAAATACACTTAGAAAATATAATATTTGTGAAAAAAACTTCAAAAAAATTTACTCAATATCAAAAATACAAAAAAAAAAAAGAACAAAAATTCAATACATTTTTTATATTTTTGTATATTTATCAATTTTTAAAATATTTTTTCACAAATAATTTATTATTTAGATATATCTAAGTAAGGTATATCTTAAAATGTAAAAATTTTGTTTAAAATTTAAAAAATATTCACTAAAAATAAAAATAAAAATACAAAAAAATAAAAAAATTAATTTTTAAAAATTAAATTCAAAAAAATAAAACAGAACACACTAAATAGTTCTTTAAATTATTTTTAGCATTTCCTTTAAATTATTTTTAGCATTTCCCATCATATATTTACACGTTGACAATTGAAACAATGTTGTACGATGTTGACATGAGAGTGAGGGTACCTGTACCTAGACCTAGATGGCCCATTCTTGAAAAAAAAAAAACATCTCAAAGTACTAGTAATCGTACTTTTAAAGTACTAGTAATCGTACTTTTAGCCAATCACAAAATTCATAGCTCTTTATGTTTATTAATTACATAATAAAAAATTATAGGTTCCATCTTATTTATCAACCATAATACATGTAGAGCGTCATGTGTAAAAATGTAAAAGAAATTAAAAAAATCGTCTAAACCGATTCAACCGGACTAAATCGTCGTTATTTAGTCTATTTTTTTTACGAGAGTATTGTTTTTAAATTTGATTTTTTTTTAATTTTTAGTTTAATATCAATTTAAGCATTTTATAGACTGAACTAAATGAAAACCAAGCGCTTCAATATATTGTATTTATAATATATATATACATAATTTAATAATGTTATAATATTAATAAATATAATAAATTATTAATCTTAATTAATTAACTCCATCATGCCTATAACCTATATACTCTTATTCTATATAATGGGGTGTCCTAAATAAGTATACTTTTTGTCTTTTTAGATTAAAAAGTTGAGGGAAAAAATATGGATGTTTGGGTTAACTTTTTGATTTTTTATGAAAAAATATGTATTAAAAAATTGTGCAAAGAAGTGTGTAGGAGAAAATTGGAGATGAGTGAATGATAGCTGTGTACAATCTGCCAGGCGAATTCATGCAAGAAATTATTGGGTATTTTTCGGGCATTGCAGTGGACTATTTTATTCGGCCTGTGGGGGCCATCATGGGTCCCCTTTTGATAATCTAAACCGTTCAATGTGTAAAACTCGTCGAGCATTATATGCCTATAAAAAATCATGTTGATCGGATATCGATAACTATCTGATTAGATTTATTTTTTTCAATCGTTAATTATAACACCATCCATTTTTTCATACAAAACTGATTTGATCATGCAGTTATCGATATCCGATCAATGTGATTCTTTACAAACATATAGTACTCGACGAGTTCTACATATTCAACGGTTTAGATTATCAAAACGGGACCCGTGATAGGCCCCTACTGGTTGAACAGCAGTGTGTCAAAATTGCCCCAAACTGTCCTACTGTTCTGTCCCAATGCTGCACAACCGAAAAGTAGGAATGATTGTTGAGTTGTATGATTTTTTTTATTTATTAAATAGTGATAACTTTTTAACTTTTTGAGTAACTTTTTGACTTTTTATCTTTTTTAGGCTATGCCAAACCAGCCCTAACTATTTTTGAAGCCTTAGTATTTATTATTCGTTTTTGTTTGTATTTTTGTTGATCTAAAATTTGTAAAATATTTATTAAATGGATGGATAGGATATGTTTGAAATAGTTGACAAATGACTAATTTAATATTTTTACATAAATGAGTGACTATACTAAAAAATTACTTAAATTTAATAGATACTAAACCGATTAAATTGTACCAAATTGAACTGTTTCAGTTGGTGTGGTTTGGTGCGATTTGATGGGAGAATTGATCTGTATCGGTACTCAAAATAACAAAATTGACATTATTGGTTTGATGAAAAATTTTATGTAAATACTAACCGTACCGAACTCGACTACATCCCTAATCACGTGACGCTGTCCCTGAACTAACTAATAACTTCTTCATTATTCGAAAGAAAAGTAATAAATGCAAAGGCTGAAGAAAAGATGGAGATTAACCTATTTTGGGAAGGGATTTTTTTTTTTATTGGTTTATTATGAAAAAATATACAAAATAATAGAGAGATGATGTGATCTAAATAAACTAATAAGTTAACTTTTTTTTGCCTTTTCAAAAAAGGCCAAAATCATGTTGTAATCTATTGCTTTATGATTGAAGATGATAGAAAAGAAAAAAAGAAAAAAAATACAAATAAGTGGAATAATTTTAAAATTCGAGAAATGCTAAAAAAGAACCTTTAATCGGCTTTTATTAATATTGAGAATTATGTATAAAGTATATTGAAATGTATAAAAAAAATATATAAAAATATTTTAATATTATGTAATTGTTATTAATAATACTTAGAATTGTCGTTAACAAGATTAGGCCGGTTCAGAGTTTTTCGAACCCGAGGCGAACCATCAAAATGATACCCTTTATAGACAAGCAAAAAAATTAACTCTATTTTTCTTGTGTGTCAAAATTTAAACTCTGTTTCTATAATCACAAATTCTTCATTATGATCTTTATTACCAATTAAATTTGAACTCTCTATTTGATTTTTTAGGTTAAAAATTTAAGAAGAGCTTCTATTTGAGATTGAATTAATTTTTATACATTTTGTCTCTTTTTTCTTTTTTCCACATTCAGAATATACTTTCTAGTAACCATGAATATAAAATCAATCCAAATTGAAGAGATTATCAATAACTCAATAGAAATTTAACCCAAAATCCAAAGACACCCAGAAAACAAAATTCACCAACAATTGAAGCGAAGAGAATATCTGATCCAAGCAAAAGCATTACAAGATTTAAATTAAATAGAAATTAATAAAATTATCTCACAAAACTTAGATTAAAAAAATAGGGCATTAAAATTAGATTTAGAGCACAAATCAAAATCAAGCAAGTCTTAAATAACAATAAATAAATCAAATAAATAATTAAAGAAAAGAGATACTATGTTAAAAGAGAAGTCTTCACATAAAAATAAAAATAAAATAAAGAACAGTGAATTTAAAAAATAATTAGGACACAAAAAAAATTTTGAGGCAAAGAGAGAGAGTGAGAGAGAGGGGACTAATAATCAGTGGTTCAATGATTCGATGAACTGCAAATATTTTGGAGATTTTATTTACACTCAAAAAATATTTAAGTGAGCCTAATTTTTCAATACACTTTATTAAATTATTTAAAATTATAATTTATTCTTAGTACACCTTTTGTTTTTTTCCCCACATTACATTTTTGAGGTACATCCAAATAAAACAAATTAAAAAAATTTAAATTACTTTTTGAAAAATCTTTCTTTTGTTCATGTACATACATGGAACATGATTAGGAAATTTGGCATCGGCGAAGGAGGACGATGAATATTCTGCCTGTTTTTCGTCATTATTGTTCGGACTTTCAAAATAAAAAAAAAGTGAATTTGTTTGGTTGTACACTGCCGAACGAAGTGAAATTATTCGATTTTGAAAATCTGAACAATAATAACGAAAAACAAGATGAATATTCACTTTTATGTATAAAAAAAAATAGAAATCAATAATTATATTTTAATGTTTAATATGTATTTTCTTGATTAATAAATTCATATTAGAATACAATAGGAATTAAAATTTTAAAATTTGAGTTGGACCTATGGAGATAATTTTTAGATTCAAATAGAATGACCCAAATATTTTTGGCCCTTAAATTTAGTTGAATTTTGGGGGCCCAAGGCGGCCGGGCCTGAACAAGATCTTTAAAATAATTACATTACAAGAGAATAATTTTTTAGTACAAGTTTAATATACAAGAAAATCTTACACCAAATAAACATAAAAAAATTTAAAAAAAGAATTAGAGCATTTAAAAAAAAAAATCATTAATAAAAATAAAATTATTTTTTTACTGTTTAATTAAAATGTAATTTTTCAAAAATAAACAAAAAAATATCTATCAAAAATAATGAGACTATGATAATCATGTTCATTTTGAAAAGTAGAATGATGATCTTATTAAGTGCTAGATTTTGTTTGGTCTAGGCTTCTCTTCCGTTTGAAATCAGATTGGAATGTATTGTTAGGTTTTGTGAACTCACAACAGAGTCTAAATTGATAATTGAACCATTCAATGTTTAAGACTCATCGAGTACTTAATCACTACAAAAACAATCACATTGATTAGATATCAATAGTTACTTTATCAATTAAATTTGTATCAATGATAATTATGATTTTAAAAATAAATTACTAAAACAAATATGATCTGATCAAGTGGTTATTGATGTTCGATCAATGTGATTTTGGTAAGGATGAAGTACTCGACAAACCCTACACATTAAACGATTTGGATCATTGATGTAGGCTTTGTAGTGAGCCCACACAGGCCTAACAAAACGCTTCAGTTGGAAAACTCAACTAGAGATAAGGCTGCAAACGAGCCGAGCCGAGTCGAGTTTTAGTATGTTTGGGTTTGTTTATTAAGATTTTAACAAACTCAAGCTCGCGCTCGAACTCAATAAAAATTTAACAAACCGAGCTCGAGCCTAGTTGGCTTAGGCTTGACTCAAGCTCGAGCCTATTCATGAGCCTTAACGAGCCAAAAAAATTGTAAATTTATACTTGCGTATGAAACTAAAGTTACAATTAAAACTTTAATTATACAATTATACATACAATATATACAAAAATACTAAAAAAAAAAGTCAATATTTTATCAAAATAATAATATCTATACTACTATTACTAAAATATACTATCTATAGTGAACTATTATTTATATTTATATTTTTAAATATATAAATAACATATTTATCTTATTTTTTATACATATTTTTACATTATTTAATGTATAAATAAAAAATATTAAACGTGTCAGCTTACATGCTGAGCTTTAAAATGTTTGGGCTTGTTTATTAAAAATTTAACGAGCTCAAGCTTGAGCTCAAATGCAAATAAATAAATAAATAATGAACCGAGTTCGAACGAGCTCTTACCGAATCGAGTTCGAGCATGTTCAAAAACGACTCTGTTCATTTGCAACCCTACCAACTGAACCCATTTTGTTTATAACGGATAACAAGTGGGTGATATAATGGGTGGATGATATCACAATACGGGTGCTATGACATTTTGTGGGCTTTGCATTGATTCTATTTTGATAATTTAAATTGTTCATATTATAGGGTTCATCCAATATATCATTCATATAAAAGAAAATGAGATTAATCTAACTTGCGTAGTAAAAAATTATCAAAATCATGCTAATCGTTTATTTTTTTAAAACATAAGTGTGGTCTTATTATGAATTATAGATGTCTAATTAATTTGATTTTTTTCATGAATTATCTACTCAACACAATATGAAAGATTTAAATTATCAAAATATATTTGGAACACACTTCTACGGGCCCACAGTACGGTGCACCTACCCCAAGTTCATTTAAAAATAAAAATAAAATAAATAAATAAATAAAAAGTCCTTTGTCATGAAAGTTGTTTTTAAATTGTTGTTAATTGACTGGCTAATTTATTTTAAACTTTTTTAGTTAACTAGCTGATCATTGGGCCATGATTTTTTTTGTGATTGGTTTTGTTGGTTTATTTCACTGTTAATAAAATGTAATTTTTAATTGATTTAGAGTAATGAAGTTCATAATTTTGAAGATTTATTTTGTTTGATTGAATTTCCAAATTTTATTTTTTAATAGAGTAAAATAGATTGACACAAATAAACATCAAAATAATTTTATTTATTTTCAAAAATTATTCTAGGTTTTAAAAAATCATTTGAAAATAATGTGTGTGTTTTTAGAGAGGAAGAGATAGAATTGTGTGAATGTGTGGGTGAAGGAGCTTTGATAAAGTGGGGGACCTAATTGAGTAGGAGTAGATGCTACATATTATCCTTTTTGCCAAAGTCCTACCCTATGGTTGGACTGGAGAAGTTATTTGGTGGCCCTTGACGTAATTAGGTAGTAATTTTGCGATCAATGAAAGGGTGGTTCACAAGTTTGTCTTGAGATTAGCCATTACTAGAAGGATATGAAAATTGATGATGGGTTGAAAGTAGGGATAAATAATGTGATTGAAGCACTTAATAATTCTCTCTTTCACTGACTCTATTATTTACCGCGTTTAAAGTATATGGAGTATACTATTAGAATTTATTACCATAATCATCCTTGAAATTTTGTTCCACAACATCAAGATTCTTCCTCAAGGCTTCATTGCAAGCTCTTATTTGGCTAGTCAAGTCTCCATGGCTGCAACAACGTCATGCCTATTGTCCCTCCCACGAATTTCCTCGGTCACTGCTGTCTCATCTACACTGGGAGACATGTTGCCTTTTATTCCCTTGTTACAAATCTGCTCTAATATCACGTGTCAAGGCCTTGGTTATGTCCAAGTACTCTGTGCGACACTTAGATACTCACAAGCCTTACTAGTGAGACTAAGTCAGCTTAACTCACAAGTTTGCAAGAAAGAGAAGTAAGAAAATAGAGAGTTTGAGAGAATGCATTTGTATTCACTTTAAGAGAATTTGTATAACTCTTGGATTATTGATTAGAGCGAATGGACCCCTCTCCTATTTATAGATATATTAGGCCTTCTCTAGAATATTCCAAAACATACAAGAAAGGAACTATGAAGAAACTTCTTATAAAAGCTTTCCTTATCCTGCAAGAGGGTTCTAGAATCCTCCTTAAAAATATATGTACAAACGTCTACCTCATTCCAAAAGTATACACAAAGGTCCTTTGCCACCCCAATTTCTCTAGGAGGTTCTAGAAACTTCTATTGCTTCTACAAAAAAAAAAAAAAAAAAAAAAAAGAAAGGCGGTAGTGATTGTTTGGCATGTATGGTCAGCATGAGGATAGTGTTTTTGGGGTGGTGGAAAATTATTTGAAAGAGAGGCTAAGAAAAATTTGAGTGGGAAGGGTTTTTATAATATATCTCTCTCTCACACATTAGGAGAGTGATTACATTCCAGCTGGGGCTTGCTCGCTTTCGATGGGAAAATGATTAAAAAAAAGAAAAAAAAGAAAGAAAGAAAACAATCAATGGAAAGATGGGTTTTAAAATATATATATATCACCTCTCTCTCTCTCTCTTGACAATGATGAGGGGGTGGGACAGGTAGTATTTGATTGTTATTATGGTGCATGATAGACAATGAAAAAAAAAAAGAGGGGGAGACGGGTGGTCCATAATAAAAAAAAGAGAGTTTGTAGAGAAAAGGTGGTTTAGTCTACTAGAAGAAAAGAGGGAGACAATCTGTGAGGGGTCAAAAAAGAAATGAAGAAAGAAAAGAAGAAAGAGGCTCAAATGATCATCATCTCGATCTCTCTCTCTCAACTTGGTTTTGGAGATGAAGCAGATGCTTCTTGATACATGAAAATGGTGAAGGTAAAACTAGGGATGGGAGAGACAGCATGTTTTGGTGAGACACGTGCATGACCTCTCTATTTATCACCTTCTCTCTCTCTACAGGGGCAGAACCCAGCTTGTTCACAGCCCATGGCTGCCACTCTAGGCGCCGTCGTTGTCACCAGCGACCAACACCACCTGCAACCTCATCTCCGAAGCTCTCTCTCTTTGAGCTCCATCCATTACAATTCCATACCAGCAAGGTTCCTCAAGAGCTACGTGGAAAAGGATAGAGAGGGAGGGAAGAATCCTTGATCTGAGCAAAACAAGAGGCATGCACACACAAAGGCAGGAGCGTCTCTCTCTTTCGAGGGAGTTACTCTCTCTCTCAACATCTCTCTCTCTCTCTCTCTCTCTCTCCATTGATGCTCAATCTTTGAGCTTGAAATAGGAGTCTTTAGAATGAGATTTTGCCAAAGTGTTGTAAATGAAAGTCGGAGAGCTCGTTGTGATCTTCGCTATGGTAGTCTCGGATTCATGATCGGACAAGATTTGCCTTCTAAATCTATTTTTCTTCATTATTTAAGGTAGGGACTTTCTTCATATTTTTACATTAAAGCTATGTTAGGGTTATTTTGAGAAAATATATCATTATAAGAGGTATTGCATATATATATTTTCAGATTTTTGTTTGATAATTTTTGGAAGAAAAATTATGTTGAAATGTTAAGAATGTTGACATTTTGAGATTGATTTAAAAAAATCATTTTGTGTTGATAATTTTGCAAAGAAATCCGAAAATAAAATTTAATAGTTGTATGATTGTATTTACATCGTATTATGATTAGATGATTTATTTTGAGAAATATAAAGTTGATTTTTTTTTTTTTTTTATCTTTGATTTGGAATTTGTTTTTGAGAAAAATAAATTAATGTTGAGGAATATGGAGTAAATGCTTAAGTAGGAATTATAGAGTTGTTTTAGGATTAAAGACTCTAAAAGTGTGATAATCATGATGTTTTGTGAATGTTAATGTATTGAGTTTGGAAAAGTTGTGAAATTGTGATTTGTAGAGATTTGGGAAAATTGGCTAGGCATGAAATGTGGGGGTATTTGAGTGATGAGACATGTGAAGTTATGTTTGGTGTTATTAATTCGGAAGATGGTGAACATAATGGATTTACTAATTTGATGAATTAAATTAGTTTGGTTAATATTTAAAATCTTTCATAATTAAAGGGGTGTTATTGGGTTTAAATTCTTAACTTTTAGTATTATGAGATTAAAAGTGATGATGTTAACCAAGAATCAGATTTGGGGAAATAGAGTTAATGTGATGTGGTATTTGATCCATAGTTTTACTAGTTGAGTTATGTTATCATGATATTACCTAAAATTCATATATGAGATATTTGAATTGTTTTGGCGGATTTTGACAATAAAAGAAAAGAATATGATTTTAGCTCGTTTGGAGCAAATGGATGAATTGGATTAAAACAAGAATGATTATCCAAAGTTATATTTATTTATTTATTTTTCCTTAGTTTAATTTGATGCATTTGATGTTGATAATTGGAAAGTGACCACTCACGTTAGATTTTGTTTTATATAAAGAATATTGTTGAATTGTCTTGAAAAGACTAAGTTGGAAGTTGTTAATTTACATGTGGTAAATACATGAACATTGACATTGTTATATTATCTCTTGGGATTGTATCATGATATTACATTGATAGAGGTATAGAATTTGATCACAATGGAGCTTGTGTGGCGGACTTGAAATTGGAACCAATCTAATGCATTGTTACATATTGCATTGCCATCCCATTTCATTGTTATCATGGATTTTGAATTGCAATTGAAAACTATTATTTTGAGAACGGAATTGTTTTTGGAAACAAAATCATTTGGATTTGATTTGGGTAAATACGTTGGTAAGTCCGGCTAGGGGGTGTAGTTTGATATTGGTTAAGTTGGCTTGAGTGTCCATGGTGAAATACCAGAAACTCGCGCGGATAGGTGTCGAGCCTACCAGTTAATACTGGTAAAAATGACAGATTACAGGTGTCGAGCCTTCCAGTTAATACTGGTAAAAATGATAGATTACAGGTGTCGAGCCTTCCAGTTAATACTGGTAAAAATGACAAATTGGTAGTACTTGTATAGTCTACTTGCAGACACCAACCTAGGGATTACCTGAGTCATATTTACCATCTTGGAATTTTATTGAAATTGTTGAATTAATGTGTTTTCAAATTGGCATTGTGCGTAAGATTTTCAAAAGATGAGAAAAATATTTTAAACATGACATGGCATATGCATTCATCTCATAAGACTGTATAAAATGGATTTGATAAATTGTTTAATTATTTGATTCAATTGATAATGAGATAATTGAATGAATTGAAAAGGATGTCCTGTTACTATTGAACATGTTTATTTATTTAAGTTAACTTGTTGTGATTAATTAAATAAATTGAATTTAAGAGATTATGTAATAAAATCATATGGTTTTGACATGATATGATTTTACGTATATGTATGAGTATTTTGGTACCCGCATATCTTCTAATGTTTTAATATGAGATTGTTTGGTGAGCTAGTGGTTGCTCACCCCTTGCTTGTACATGTGTATAGGGAATGCTTTTCGGATTTGAAGATCAAACAATGGGTTTTACCATTTCATAAGTGTAATGTAGTGATAGATTGTACTACTTCATTTGTTGTTTGGCTGAGTGCTATTTTTTTGTAAAGAGTAGTGTCCTCTCTTTTATTATAAGTTTTAGGGCATTTCTTTTATTTGTATGTAAATGTCTTTATTGTATCACGAGAGGGAACATATATATTTAATTATTTATCATTTCATCAAAGGATAAATTGTCATTTGTAAATGAACTTAGTTAATGAATATTGGTAATGTTATCCGAGTAATAAAATTTGGGGCGTGACAGCTTCAATTCCTCCAATCTTCATTTAGATACTCTAGAACCTATTGTAGATTCTTCCATATACGTTATAGAATTATGTACCATATTCCCTCATTCTCTGAAGTCTTCTAACAGCTTTCGGAATATTCTATTAGTCTTCCTTCCTTGAGACTTTCTCTTGTTGGAAATAGTTATAAAATTCTGGGTAAAATCAGAATTTTTTCCTAAGTTTGGTCTATTTTTTAGGTGGGTCCCGTGCGTCGATTTACGCGGGTCAAAGTGGTAACGCGTTCTATGCCGCGTTGTGATTCACGTGGTATATTTGGTTGCTCAAAACTATTACCGAATGAATGGGAAATTGAAGCCAAAGTGTGCTCCATGGAAATGGAGTTTTGGTGGAAAATCCTTAAAGGTTTGAATAAGGCTTGTCCCACATTAATTTGGTGGGAAGTTTTGAATGGGTTTATAATTGGTACTTGGGGTGTGCCCCAAGGGGTACCCAAGTGTTTTAGAGGAGAGGTTATAGGCAAAATGGGCTAGACCCATTGGACCCAAAAATCACCACGCGCGCGCCGCCGACGTTCGGCCGGGCTCGGCTGGGCTTGGGCGCGGGTGCGTGGTGTGTGGTTGGGTTGGGCTTGTTCGGCCCAATACTAATCTTTTTGGGCCAAAAACATTTGAATTTAATTTTATTTTTGGTAAAATAAAATCCAGAATTCAAATTAAACCGGAAATAAACTAGTCCGGTTTTACTGTACATCTAAACAGGGCCCTTCCCGTTTTTTATCTGTTTGAATTATGAACCCAACAGATTCAAATCTGTTTGAATTCAAAACCAACAGGTTCATGCCTGTTCAAACAGGTTTGCACCTGTTTAATTCAAAACCTATAGCCACCATTACATCTATAACTAGGACAACCCTCATTTGATGTTTTATATTCAGAAATTTCGTATTTCACCTCTGCAAATTCTATTTTTTATTTTGCTGCATTTTATTTTTGTGAGAAAGAGTATAAACACTTAGTGTGTTCGTTAGGCAAACAATTTGTAGTGCTGCTATTGTTTGTAGTTAATCATTTCATTCTGGGAGATAGACGTCCACATTCTGAAAGTACTGAGAAGAGGAAGAATCTGTCTTGAGGACGCAGTGTCAAACACTGGATTTGATCAGATTATAATTCGAAGAAATTAATCAAGTAAGTTATTTAATTTATTTTCGGTGTTTTATTATTTATTTAAATCAGATTTTAATTTTGTTTTTGTAACAAAATAAAATCTGTTTTTATTTATTTATTTTTATTTCGAGTTTGATTTTTGTGATCAAACAAATTCTCTCATTTCCTTTATTTCTTTTATATTCTGTTTGTTGTTAAGTACACAAACTGAATTAATTAATTACAGTGAAGATTGTCCAACATCTCTTAGTAGGCAATTTTGCCTAGGTAATCTAGCAGGATGTGATACATCACTGGCTTAGAGACGATGATCTAAGACTTAAGACCAGATCCAAAGTCGATTCAAATTTTACTTCTTGCAGTCTACTCTAGGCTTCATACTACATGGGTATTTGCACCCAAATAGTAATCCAGTACGTCTAATTAAAATTTTAAAATTTTAATTCATATTATACCTTAATGTAAATTTACTAATAAGGACAATACACATTAAATCTTAAAATAAAATATTATTATTTTCTCATGGTTTACCCTAATCACTAATACCTATTTTTCATATTCAAGTCTCTTCATTTTCTTTCCTAAGTTTCAATTATTTTCTCTTTATTTTCGTCCTCACTCCAAAACTCCAATCCACCCTACTAAAACTCACCATTATCATCAATATCATTATTTCTTATTGTGTTGCTATTTGCAAATAGAAGAAAATTTGAACCAAATAAAACAATGGATGAAAATAATAATCAAAAGTATCTTTTGAAGCAATCCATCAAAGAGGAGGTAAGTATTCACATAAATATCAAAGTATAATTCTTGATTGCTGAGTGTTTTTACGTAAAAACAAATTTGTTTTACGTCAACACTGCTTAGCCTTTCAGAGCCCAGCAAAGACAACATGTTCAACATACCAGGGCTGAACAACTTCAATGAATATCAAAAATTGAAATCAACTATTATGGTCTAAAAAGCCTACAACTACTATCCCAAACATGAGAAATTTACCTACTTATGGAGATGAAACAATGCCCTCCTCCTCCTCCTTCTTCTTCTTCTTCTTTTTCTTCATTATTTGCCAATGACGAGAGTAAGAGAGTACCGTGACTAAGAAGAGAGAAAAAAAGGGAAGGAGTATTTTTCGAATTGATTTATATATTATTTGGGTGTACCACAAATTTTGATTTTATCTTAAACGGTAATTTGCAAAAAATGTAGGGTGTATTGAGAGTAAATTATAATCATAAGTAATTTAATAGAGAATACTAAGAAATTGGACATACTAAATAATTTTTAGATGCAAATAGAATTCGAGTGATTCTATTTGCACCCAAATAGTAACTTAGTACACCCAATTAAAATTTTAAAATTTTAGTTCTTATTATACCCTAATGAAATTTACTATAAGAACAATACACATTAAATCTTAAAATAAAATAATATTTTTTTCTTATAGTACATCCTAATCACTTATATATGTTTTTCATATTCAACTCTCTTCATTTTCTTCCCTATATTTAATTATTTTCTCTTTATTTTTTTTCTCACTCCAAAACTCCAATCCACCCCACCAAAACTCACCATTATCATATCATTATTTGTTATTGTATTATTATTTACAAATAGAAGAAAATTTGAATAGCCCAAATCATAAACATTGTACAAAAGATTAAAATTCATAGCTTCCAATACAAAATCTATCGCTTTAGCTTCGTTCTATATGTATTTGAACATATATGCAATGTGCGAGTGTGTGCACACTCAAAGGTATTGTGGATTTGAACTAGAGATTGAAATAAATAAAGTAGATAAATAAATCGAACTTTCAGTAAAAAAAAAAAAGAGTTTGAGAAGGTACCTATAGTGATGAATTAGGGTTTTAGTAAGTAGTCGATTGATTGAAAGAGTGTTTGTGCAAAAAATATATAAATTATATTTTTTGACTAAAATACAAGTTTTGGCTAAATCAAGAGGTTTTTGGTGATTATGGACGTGCCAAGACAACAGTGCTTAAATTGTGGAAATACTTTTGAAAAAAAGTCTGACTTTTAAAAACAAAAGGTCATATGAGACTCAAAGGGATAAAAAAAACCTCCTAGTTCTTGTTTTGCCTCAATTAAGATGACTTAAAATCTCTATGGAGTTTTTAATGTCAAAAGGAGAGGTAAATAAGGGAAATGAACACCAAAATATATACTTTTATAAATTCAACAGATTGAAAATTACAAAAACATAAGAACAAATTTAAAAATATGAAATTGAGTTACAAAATAGATTTAAACACAATTTAAGTCTCAACACAATGCCTATGAAGGCAAAAAACAACTAATTTGACACAGATGTCATGATCTAAGGCTAAAATCTATGCCAAAATTGCCTTTCAAGTGTACTACTAAGTTGAACTAGGGCTAAACTAAGGATAAATAACATTGGGTTATATACTAAGTGGTGTTGAATGATTGATTGATTAGGGTTTGTTCCATCTTCATTTGTTGTATTTATAGTTGTTGAAGCCTCTTGAAAATCTGTAACCACTTCGGTTAGTGGAGTGCTAAAACTCCTCCTGAAATGACACATGTCTCACTTTGTTTCTCCTTTTTAAGGTGTTGATTGTGTACTTCTCAAGACTTCAGTTTGACTGTAATTGCCTCATAATCTGAGCCATTGGGTGAAAGGGTTGGGCCTTGGATGAATGACAAGTGTCCCTCATTGGTCAAAGTAGTTGCATTAATATGGCTGCTGTTTGGAAATTCAAATTGTAGTCGTTGGATTCTTTGGATAATGGATATGGTGGCCATTAGATTTTGGCCAAGTGTCTCACCTGTTAAATTCATCAGTATCCATTAAAAGAGAGAAAGGGGCCCACGTGATCTTGTCCCCCATTTTAGGGATTTGATCTCATTACCATCAAAACCATGATTGCAGTCCCAAATTTGCCACCAAACAATTTTGCTAAAGTCACCCATCTTTAATCACCACCTGCACACAACACGCTCCCATTGACTGGTCATTTTCGATATATACAAAAAGTGGTGTAATTTAGAAATTTTGATTTGTTTATTATTTAGGTATATCATAAATTATGAGTTTATTTTAAAGGGTAATTTGTATTATATATATATATATATATATATAGGGTATATTGAACATAAATTATAACCCTAAAAAATTTATTAAAGAGTACTAGGAAATTGGGCATAGTGAATAATTTTTTGAGTGCAAATTGAATCTCCCATAGAATCCCCATATTTTATACATACAAAACAAAACAGCTATGTTTAATTTGTATTTGTAAAACAATTTTGAAAAATAATTTTCTAAAAAGAGTTTACAAATTTGAAAATTTGTTTGGTGGTATGTTTCAAAAATAGTTTTGGAGTTTGGGATGATTTATTTATTTATTGCAATTAAATAGATGGATATGAGAGAAAAAATGATTGATTAATGTGTAGGATCTGAGAGAATGAGAGAGGAAAGAGGAGAGAGAAAAAGTAATTGACTTATATATAGTAGAGAAAAAGATGGTTTTGAATTTTATTTTTAAAATTTTCAACCAAACAAATTTTTAAATTTTTTTTTAAAAATTGTCTCCGAGACAAACCAAACAAGTCCAACCCCTGTCTCTATTCTGGGCTTATCATTTGCTTCATCTCCAGGCCCAGCTCTGGGGGAAGTCAAGAAAGGATTATGACTTGGGCCTCCAAATATTGGGTCAAAATAGGGCACCAAATTTCTTAGTCCATTATAAAGATAGAGTGGGTCAAACTTGAAACAAAAAATAAAATAAAATAAATAATAATAATAATAATAATTGAATTCATCAACCCTAGAGAAGCGGAAGAGAGCAAAGAAACTCTCGCTCGCATCCTCCATATCCACTACGAGAGAAGGGGTTTCTTGGGCTCATCTCTCTCTCAAAAGGGTGTCGCTGGTTTTGGCCTGAAATCTCACTTTCTGTCCGCAGAATTCTGGTGAACGGAGGACACAAATCCGGTGAGTACTTCGATCGACGACCTCTGCTACTGCTCTGTTTTGTTGGTAACTATTCTCTTTCTCTCCCCCTTCTCTTCCTCTTCGCTTTTTCTTCTTTTGTTTGGGTTTTTTTTTTTTTTCTATCGGAGAGAATCCATTGATTTCTGGTGTGAGTAGAGCTTTCTCTTTCTCTTTGTTTGTTTATGATGAAATTTTATTTTCTGGGTAATTCTTAGTTCAGTTTTTTACTATGTGGGTTCGAGTTATCTTGGCTTTTCATTGCGAATATATATAAATTGATCTCTCTTGCTGTAAATGCTTGTTTTATTTAAATCTTTCCTGAAGTTTATGGTTTCTGTGGAGCTAATCAGTTCTCATAGCAATGCTTAATGCTGGGCAGTGGTTGTTGATTTGTTCATTGGGAATGAGGAGGCCGCAGTGGCGGAGTCAGGAAATTAAGTTAGAGGGGGCACTTAATATTATATATTTTTTATTTTAAAAAAAATCATGATCAACATTAAGATGATAATAATTTTATGAGCTGAATTTAAGCATAAGAAATTAAAAATCATTATTAATAGGAACAAATCAAAATTCTATAATAGTGTGTAATAGTTTGGAGCGGAATAGTGATGTAAGTTTGTAATTTTAACACAAAAAACTTATGGATCAAAATTCCTAATTTTAGAAAATAAAAGCGCATCATTTATGGCACAAATTATCATAAATTCTATTTAATTTTTATTTGGCAGAAAATATTAAAGAGATCATATTGCTTATAAATGGTGTATTGAATGGAAATTATAAAACAGTCTTAGAGTACCATATGATGTTGCCTATGTGATGCTCAAAGTATAAGAAATCACAAATCACACTAAGTAGTTTGTCAACTACTTGAAAATAATGAGTTAATTATATTCAATCCATAACATTTCTCACTACATTATTGGTTTAGACTACTACATAGACAATACCACATAGTGCTCTCAAAGTATCAAATAACTACTTATTGTGAACAATACTGTAAATCTTTAGCCAAAGAACATGTTAATATATGACCCAAAAAAAAAATGTTCAAGATTTAGGGGGGGGGCACGTGACCCCCCTCGGCCTTCTTTGGCTCCGCCCCTGGAGGCCACCACCGTGGGCTCAATTGCAATTGAAAAAAAAATAAAAATTATGCTTGAATTCTTCGGCAGATTTGTCCCTGTAATGGGGCAAAACTAAATGTTAGAACAGAAATTCACAATTGAGAGCTATCTTGTTACAATCAATTGAATAATATTGGAAATGACTTGTGTAATTGGTTTATGTGATTCTTGACTTAATTATTGTATTTTGAATATTATTCATCAGAGCTAGTGACCTTTATCATCCTAATTGTTACTCTGTTTGGTTGCTGAGAAATGGAAAGATAATATTTTGTGATTATTTTGAAAATTCTATTATTTTGTTGAATTTTTTTTTCATTTTACGTTTATATTTTTAATATATATGTATATATTAATATATTTATGATATAATTATGATGTCACAGTTCGACCACTTTGACCTGGCGATTGAATCGGCGACCCGCCCACCCGGTCCCTTTTCTAGTTCGCTCACTGGTCCGGTTTTCAAAATATTGGTTTGAGTGGGTATTACAGAAGAATGAAACTGATTATTGGTTTTTTTTATGTCACCGACCACTTGAATAATGTTGTTGCTTTTCAAATACAAGTGATAGTTTTTCCGATTTTGTTTGTTTGGGTTTAGTTAAGAATCCTTGATATGTTATTTATGTGTGCATATATTATGTATTTAGTCATGTATGTTTTCAATCCCTCCCATAGTGGGTATGCAAGTAGAACAGCTTTTACTATAACTACTTTTTGAGATTATAAAAAGTTCAGGGTCCTGATTTTTTCTTTTTTCATTAGGGTCTTCTTATTCTTGTTCTTATTTTTCTCTTGTATGCTTTGGTTAACAGCCATGGCCGAGGAAGCAGGTATGTTCATGGTCCATCAAACCGTTGGTAGTGTACTATGTTGCAAGTGTGGTATTCCAATGGCACCGAATGCTGCCAATATGTGTGTGAAGTGCTTGCGTTCTGAAGTTGACATCACAGAAGGTTTACAGAAGCATGTTATTATCATACATTGCCCCGAGTGTGATACCTACTTGCAGCCACCGAGAACATGGATTAAAGCCCAGCTAGAATCAAAGGAGCTCTTGACATTCTGTGTGAAAAGATTGAAGAACTTGAATACAGTACGGTTGGTACATGCTGAATTTATTTGGACTGAACCTCACTCCAAGAGGATTAAAGTCAAGCTGAGAGTTCAGAAGGAGGTCCTCAATGGAGCGATACTGGAACAATCTTATACTGTTGAGTATGTTGTGCAAGAACAAATGTGTGAGTCTTGTTCTCGGGTTCAGGCAAACCCTGACCAGTGTGGTGGCTGCTGTGCAACTGCGGCAGCATGTTTCACACAGGAGAACTTTCTTCTTTTTGGAGCAGCTCATTCTTAAGCATGATGCTGCTGTCCGAGCCATAAGAATTAAGCAGATGGATCAGGGAATTGATTTCTTTTTTGGAAATCGCAGTCATGCTGTGAAGTTTGTGGAGTTTGTGGGCAAAGTTGCTCCAATTAAGAGTCGTCACGATAAACAACTTGTGTCTCATGATTCGAAGAGCAATAATTACAATTATAAGTACACTTTCTCTGTTGAAATCTGCCCAATTTGCCGCGAGGATCTGATCTGTCTCCCATCAAAAGTTGCTGTTAGTTTGGGAAATCTTGGTCCGCTTGTGATTTGTACGAAAATCAGCAACAACATTGCTTTACTGGACCCTTTTACCCTGAGGCTCTGTTTTTTGGATGCTGATCAGTATTGGCGATCATCCTTCAAGTCTCTACTTTCTAGTAGGCAGCTTGTGGAATATATCGTATTGGATGTGGAGACTATTTCTTCTGAAGTTAATGTTGGTGGATCAAAGTATGTTTTGGCTGATGCCCAAGTCGCTCGCATATCAGATTTTGGGAAAAATGACACAATCTTCTCTGTGAGAACACATTTGGGCCATCTTTTAAACCCTGGGGATTATGCTCTTGGTTATGACTTGTATCGAGCTAATAGTAACGATATTGAATTGGACAAGTATAAAGGTCTTGTCATCCCGGATGTTATTTTGATGAAAAAGAGCTATGAAGAGAAGCGCCAGAAGAAGCGTGGGAAGCCTCGTGCATGGAAGCTTAAATCTCTTAACATGGAAGTTGATGATACTACTAGAGGTAGAGTTGATGAGGAGAAGATGAATTCAGAGTATGAACAGTTCTTGAGAGATTTGGAAGAGAATCCTGATATGAGGTTTAATATGTCTTTCTATCGTAATAAAGAGTACCAACCATCCGAAATGGCTTCGGTGACGGATGGGGAGGATCTGCCTTCTGTGCCTTTAGAAGAGTTGCTTGCTGATCTTGATTTGAGTGATGAAGAAGATGGGGAAGATAGCATGAGGGAATGAACTGAAGTTTGTGGTGGTTTGAGTTGTTTCTTAGCCTTATCACAGGTATATGTTGGTAAGATATTTCTGAGCTCCATTTTTAATTTGGCACTCATTTATTTTAAGGGTTACATGAAATTATAAGAATTTTCTTAAAAGAGTTCAGAATTGGATGCATAGCTTATTGGCATTAATTTTTAATGGTCTTTTTCTCAGGTTACTTGTGACAGTAGACTGAAATGCTCATGGTACAAGGCTTCAGCACATCAATGTTTGG